>APFE030958209.1:31476-140022 GCA_000404065.3 Pinus taeda
ATAAAATGGACATAATAAATTTTAAAGTGTGAAAAATAAGTCCTCTAAACAAAATGCATGCTGCATCAACACATTTCAAAATCAACATGAAAATCACTAACATTTAAAAACAAATATTTATATTTGATACATAAGAAAATTTAAAGTGTCAAAAATATGCTCCCAAAAAAAAGAAGTGTATTTTGCATTACCACTTTTCAAAATTGGGTCAGGTTTTTACTACCCCTACGAAACAAATAAACGTATCGGTTATTTAAAGTGCCAAAAGCTATGCTCTAAAAAAATATGTGTGTTCTGCATCGTCCCTTTTCAAAATCAGGTCAATTTTTTGCTATCTCTACGAAACGGGTAACAATATCAGTTCTCGTTTCAAAGTTTACGTTGTTAACAACACTTGTTTGAAGTGAAGGGGCATGGTATGCCCTATTGTCAAGCCATGATTTTAAACTCTGAAGAAAAATTTTGTTCATTGCATTAGTCAAATCATGAATATATACATGAGTGGAGAGACTCTTAAGATTCCAATTCCATTGTATCTTGGTTTTCTCTAATGCATAACTAAAACTATGTACACTATTTGCAATAATCTCAATCCTTTTGAATTAGGCGTCAACATTCCCCCCCTTAATCTAAATGGATGTTGGTGAGTCCAAGCATTATTATGAATCTTTCAAACTTTTACCTTCCAAGTGCTTTAGTCAAGATGTCTACAATCTGCTCATTTGTGGAACAATGTCATAGGTGGATTTTCTTGAACTCAACATGATGTCAAATCCGATAATATTTTGTATTAATGTATTTGGTTCGATCATGGAACTTTGGGTTCTTAGAAAAATTTATTGCAGAACTGTTGTCAATCAAAAGAGGATTTGAATGCTCTTTTTTCTCCTGTAAATCTTCTAAAATTTTCATGAGCCACACAATTTCCTTCATTGCTTCTGTTGATGCCACATATTCTGTCTCAGTCGTGGTATCTGTTGGAACTGACTATTTGTGTGACCTCTAGGAGACAACTCCTGATACCCCAGTTTCTTTATCTCCATTGAAATTTGAATCAAAGTATTCAATCAAGCTAAAGTCATCCACTTGTGTATATTTGAATCCAAATTTTTAAGCTCCCTTCAAGTACTCTAGAATTCTTTTTTGCAGTAGACCAATAACCCTCACAAGGATTTTGCATAAACCTGGAGAGGATTCCAACAGCAAATGAAATGTTTGGTCTAGTAGTCGTCAAGTAGTTGAGACTTCCTACAAGTTATCTATACTTCGATGCATCCTCAAATTATTTTCCTTCCGTGGATGTGTGTTTTAAGTTATATTCCATTGGAGTAGTCAAATGATTGCACTCAGCCATGAAAAACATGTTCAACAAATCTCCAATGTACTTATTCTGAGGGAGGAATATAAACTTCATATGTTGAGTTACTTCAATACCAATATAGTAGTGAACATAGCCCAAATATTTCATTTCAAAACCTTTCCTCAGTTCTTTCTTTATGGATGAAATGTAGCTCTCATTAGTCACTATCATTAGAAGATCATCTTCATACACCAAAAAATATACAATTATTTTACCAACTTTCTTGACAAACAAAGTTGCATCATCAAGATCATATTATTTGAAATTGAGTTTCAGAAGATGCTCAGTCAATTTCTCATACCAGTCTCTCAGTGCTTGCTTGAGGCCATACAAGGATTTTACAAGCTTGCATACTTTGTTTTCTTGACCCTTCACAAAAAATCATTCTAGTTGGGACATAAAAACATTCTCCTTCATATATCCATTCAAGAGAGCAATTTTTACATCCATTTGATGGATTTCCAACCGTTCTGAGTTGCCAAGGTAAGGAGTGTCTGGATGGTAGCCCATTTTGCTATGGGGGAAAAGGTTTCCTCATAATTGACCCCTTCCTTCTGTGAAAAACCTTTTTCCACAATCCTGGATTTATTCTTTTCAAGTGAGCCATCTTATTTATACTTATTTTTAAAGACCCACTTGCAGCCTATTGGCTTTGTTCCTAATGGAGGACCAACCAGCTTCTAGGTGTCATTCTTTATCAAAGCATCATATTCTTTCTACATTGCTTCTTTCCATCCATCATGATAAGTCGATTATTTATGGAATTTGGTTTGAAATCTGTAGAAAAATTCAACTCACATTCATAAGAAACATCCATATCAACAAGTGAATTAGGATCGTCTACATCACACCCATTCTGTCTAGTTGAGCTTCTTGTTCCTGTCTTTCCAACCTCATTAAGATGAACACTTTTGAGTGTCTTTTTTATCCATTTTGGAGGACGTTTAGGAGATGGCCCAGGCTACTCAGTGTATTGAAATGAAGTTGAATCAAGATTTAGTCTCCCAATTTTTTCAATCACGTCACTCAAAGTGTCATCAGTGGTTGGAGCTTCATGTAGGGGAGAGAGTGCTTCAGAAGACGATTCCATAGATTGATTAAGTATAGGTATCCCCTCTTCAAGATCTGGAATCTCATTATCAAACTCTTGAAAATACTTTGCATGTCTGAATTTATCCAAGCAATCAGATTGTTGCTCAGCAACATTGTTAGTCTTGGAAGATTCAAGAAATATCACATCTCTAGATATTATAAACTTCTTATTAACTTCATCATAGATATGGTATGCATTGGAGGTATTTTAGTACCCCAAGAATATTTATTTCTGAATCCTTGCACGGAGTTTGTTTATTTGTTCCTTAGGTATCAAGGCATAATAGGTGGAACCAAAAATCCTGAGATGCCTCGCCAAAGGAATGTGTCCATACCACATTTCTTAGGGAGCCATGTTTTTGATAACATGAGATGGACACATATTCTTTATATACACAACGCATAGAACCACATCATCCCAAAACATCATATTAACATTCTTGAAAAACATCATTGAGCGTACCATATTTAAGATCGTATTGTTCATTATTTCACCTACATTATTATGTTGGGGATTATAAGGCACAGTTGTTTGATGTTTGATCCCATGTTGGTGAAGATAGTTTTCAAATTCATTTGAAGTATATTATTTTCCATTATTAGTACAAATAGAGCTAATATGAGATTGTGTATTATTATCAATCCATGCATGAAAGTGCTTGAATGTTTCAAAAGCTTCAGATTTGTTCTTCAATAAATAAACCCAACACATTCTGGTGTAGTCCTCAATAAATGTCATCATATATTTACTACCATTTGCAGAAGGAATGGGCATTGGGCCACATAAATGTAAATGAATGATTTCAAGTTTTCTATGTGCTCTAGAATGAGAATCATGAAAATATTTTTTTGTTGTGCTTTCCTAAGATACAAGCATCACATTGCTTAAGTTTCCTAGGAATAGTAGGCAAACTAGTAACACCATTTTTCTTCAACAAACGAAGGTTATCACAATTCAAGTGTCCAAATATAGCATGCCATAAAGGACTTGATGGAAGTGTACCTTCATCATAGTGAGAGTTGTATGAAACATTTTGTGCATGAGAAAAGGTTCCTTGCAGCTTCATAAGTCTTTCTTCTTTTGTCCCAGTCATGACAAGTGAGTGATCTTATGCTTTCCTGACCTCAACCTTGCCATGAAATATGTGAATGGAGTGTCCCTACTGACGGATGTGGACCAAAGACAATAAGTTTCTCCTCAAAACCAAGAGGTATTGAACATCATGTAGAAGAAAGTCTAGAAGTCCAGCTAGTTTAAGCCTGATGGTGCCAAGCCCTAGTGGCTTAAGTTTTGACTTGTTTGCAAAATATTATGCTCCATCAGCATTGTCAGTGAATTCTTCAAACAAATATCTTTTTAAGTTCATGTGGAAAGTTTCTCCTTAATCAAGAAACCAAACATATTTCCATGAATCAAGTGAATCATTGGATAAGTCTACAGTTACTCCAATGTTGTAAAGTGCCACAACATAATGAGCAAACTTTGGTGCTTTTCCTTTCCCTTTACCAGGTGTTTTACCATTTTCTTCATTTATTTCTAGCTCGATTATGTCCCAAGGGAGATTACATATGGAAGCATCATGTACATGTCTATTTCATTGTACGCAATGAAGATCAAACCTTTCTCCTTGGAAATGTCTCCCCCCTGCCTCTAAAAGTCCTCCTTCCTATTCCTCTTTGGCGACCTCTTCCTTTGGAAAAATCTTGTGCATGATTATTCTCTTTTTATGCAAGGCACATAGCTTTTTCATAATATTGAGTAGTTGTCTTCTTCCCAAAATCCTTCTCTCTTTTGGGAAACTTCTTCTCAAGGGAGTCAAAGGAAATCTCCTTAAGTTTGCCACTTTCTTGAAATGACTCAAGATAATGTGAATAACTGGGATATAATGCCTTGACATAAGCTATGAGAGGAATATATATTTAAAAAACAATGGCTTTTATGTCATGCATTATGGATCTTACTTCCGATGCTAAGGCAAGGGAGTCATCATTTTTCAACTCAAAATTGAACAACTTAATCATCAATTGAACAACTTCAAATTCGGAGTGTGTCGTATAATTCCTTTAACTTCTTTAAGGATTCAAAGGCATTTAAAAATGGAAAAATATGATGACTCACCTCTTCATTTACTGATGTTACAATCAAGGCATAGTCCTTGCTATTCTTTCTTTTCCAAATGGCAATTTCCTTGTTAGAAGTGGGCTTTTCAGGTCCATTGTCTCCTTCTCCTTCACAAACTCCTTTCCAAAAATCATTAAAAATTAAGGTGTGCTTTATCGTCCTAGACCACTCATGATAGTTTTCTTTTCCAGAGACAACTACTCCCACAATCCAGATTAATGAATACATTATCAAAAAAAATTATATACATTTAATTTCCAAAATAATTACGACCTTATTTTTGCTTTTTTTTATTAGATAAAAAACTTATCATATATATGGCAGAATTTTATTGTACACTATGTCAAAACTTAATATAATATATATTATAAATATATATCATGTCTACCATTTATATAAAAATTACATCCACTGTGGTATATATACCACTGCCTCAACATATAAAAGGATTTTGAATGCATAAAATATGTGAACCATATCCACACTTTAACATAACCAACGTATGTAACTTAATATCCACTTAAAAGGCTCTTCACACTTATTTAATATCCACTTAACATATGTGAGCACCTCACTGCACTAATCAAAATATATATCGACACTTTTATAATTCATTGACCATCCGAAAGAAAATTCAATGCAACAGTCAACAGACTCAGGAACGCACGATATTCAGAAAAACAAACGCTAATGCACCATATATCACTAACGGCTTTTCACATTTGAACATTTGTGGCCTGTAGCAAAGTCGTTTGATCTTCAATACATCGTGCATGATCTCCATCCCAGCAGCCACGCCACACAGAGTCTCAATCCACGCTCACTGCACCATGGTTATGCAGCGTTTATGCTCTTGCACAAAATAGTGTTCAACATTTAACGCAGTATTCAATGAGTTCAATTGGCCATAATAAAGTTTGCTCAAACGCAGAGGGTTCAACGCTTCTCTCACGGTCTCAACGTTCAAAAAATGCAGAGATTTCACGGTCCCATCATTCAATAAACGCAGAGATTCAACGTACATGAGATGATTTTAATTAATAAATCAACTAGATGGATAGAGAATCGACAGAGAATTCAGTGCATAGAGCAAGGAATCAAAGATAGATTTTATGTCAAGGAAGAGAGGAGTTACATGGAGTAGAAAACTAGATTTAGGATCTTGCTCTAATACCATGTTAGGTAGGAGTAACTCTGAATGAGATTTTTGTTTATTGCATAGGTTAAATCATGAATATATATATAAGTGGAGAGACTCTTGGAATTCCAATTTCAAAGTCTTTTAGTTTAATCTAATGCATAAATGAAACTATTTACAGTAATCTCAATCTTTTTGGATTAGGTGTCAATGCCTATATTAGCCTCATGTTAACTGTAAAACACCTTATTAAGTCCTAGATATTAAGTTATTAAATTTATATTATGATATTGTTATGTTGGCAAGAACCTTTCATTGTACCATTTCATCATAATTATACCATTTTCCTCCTATACACACTAAGGAGACCTAGTCTTAGGATCATACAATATGGTCTTATAAATTGTATTCACTATGAATGGATGTTCCCCTCTCGAAGTGGACTAAAATTGATGATTTCTTATCATTTTTAAGGCACATGGTTCATAACACACTCTCACCTAGCCAATTAACGCAATGGAGAACAACATGTCTTCCCTCACTATAAAAGTAGGGCTTTATTTTATAATATTGAGAAGTTGGAGGTTAAGCATGATGAGGGTGGTAATAAATCATTTTAAGGTTTGAATCATGCTAAACACATTGAAGAGGAATAAGGATATAATAATAATCATTCATTTTCTAACCATTCCTATAATATAATGCCTTACTTCCCTAGGTTGATCTAAAAAATATTGATGGTCAAAGCCAACCATTTGAGTTGACCATATAGAACAAAACTTTTCCTTTCATGTCATAGTATAGGACATATTGAAATTCTTGTTCTCTACCATATATTTTGACAAGAAAGGTTATCAATGGTGGAAATGCCCTAAGAGGTTCTCTAAGGTTCATGTGGAAGTAGTTTGTGAAGGCCCTATTTTCCTACTTTATCTAGGATATTATTTTTTTTGTGATAACTTAACAAATTGAACTAGTGTGGAATAATATATTGATGCTTTTTAATGTTTGGTTGTTAGAAAAAACAAAATTTAACTACTGATTTTTTTAAGAAATGTCCCTATTCATGGTCTCATGGTGGAAATCAATGCCTAAGTGAAGATGAACAACCTTGCTACTCATTTGTGGTTTTCAAGAAATTTTTAAGTTAATGCAAGGGAAAAGGGGAATTAGAGATGAATATGGTTCATAACAACCCACCCAAAACTATTTCACCTGTCATATGTCATAGATATATTCATTAAATAGAAGTGCATTCAAACATGGTTACAGCATAAATTAAAACATTCCCAAGAAAATATGGCATGCATAAATCAAGTCAAATACAATAGTTAACCGAAGAAGCGAGTGTTTGAGAGTAATATATTATCTGAGTGCAATACTAACTTTGACATAAAATAGAGGAAACAAAGTCTATTCATACACAAACAGTGTCATTAACACTATATTCCAACCAACATATCGATTTGGCATAGTTCCCTAGAACTCTCTGTTAAAACTTCGTCGTTCATTCATTCATTCATCAATGCCAAAGTGAAATATAACATAGCCCTAAGAAACTAACCAAAAACTTTTAGAGATTTTATATTAACTGCAAATATCAAAAACCCAAATACTGAAGAGTCTTATACACCCAAATAGGTAGAACTCAAACCATCATTGTCCATATTATATTATTCGGCCAATGCCAGTACAACTAACAGAGTAGATATCCATGAAATACCAAAAGAAATTAAGCATTAACAGACATAGTATTAACCAAACACATTATACAAGGTCCCTTCATTGAGCCAACAACATCAGTAAGATAGCAGTAGAACAAAACGGTTGTAGATCAATCTAACAGCATAGTACTTGAACTAAAAACCCATCAAGAAGCACCATCCTCGAATAGAACAAGCATCAATATGAACCCTTTACCATCGAAAGCAACTCCTTGTGTAGCACCATCCTGCTCAAAGTCAACATGCGTATACATTTGTAAATATTCATTCATAATTTTGCAGCTATTCCAGACTTCAGTTATCCCCAGATCATAATATTTACAGAACATCACAAGCATTAGTATACAGATCTAGAAAAAACATGATCAAACCATATAGAGATGATTCATTCCAAGCCATAAGATCTTGGTTAGATCTTGTCCTCCATCAACCGTTGAGATTACTCCTTGGCTCAGATCAAGCAAAGCATCATAAACCCATAACCTGCATACTGGATCTCACACTTCATCAAATATTCAAGACTTGATAAGTGCCTTTGCCTAATGATCTTCTCCTCCTTTTATAGTCTTAGGCCTTACTCAATACCATGGTCCAAAACCACTTAGAACGAATACCTTGGACCAAATACCTGGGGTCAATACCTTGGACCAATACCAAAATACCATGGACCAAATACCACGGACCAAAACTTATTTTTCCAACATGTATGTGCCTTTCCTTCTGTGAAAGTGCATGTGTACAATACACGCGCTTTTCCTTCTGTGAAAGTGCGTGTGTACGATATACACGCCTTTCCTTCTATGAAAGTGCATGTGTACGATATATGTGCCTTTGTATATAGTGAACCTGCGTGTATACGCGACTTGGTATATAGTGAACCTGCATATACCTTTCTTTCTCCATTCTTTTTGTTTACCTGCTATACTGTGATCTTTTATCTGAAAGAATTTCCTTTTGAACTGATTTATTGAAGCTACCTTGTATTTCATCACATCTATAAATACTACTTTCATGCATTCTATCACATCTTATATCTCTTCTATAGATTCATCTAGTTACCATGTACAAGTGAGTTGTTCCGCTACAACTAGGTTGCCATCAAGTACAACACATTCATCATAATGCCAATAATCTCCCCATTTGGACTTGATGGAAACAACAACACTAAGTCACTCTCCCCCTTTGACATCAAGGGCAAAGGATGGACCAAGACCTTCTCCTCCTAAAAGCAGAAGACTTTCATATCTGAATAGCTGAATATTAATCATGCTCCCCCTAGGCACATGCTGAATTCTTTGATTGAACTCCCCCATTGTTCATGTTGAGATGTACTGTATCAGCCATTCTCCGCCTGAGCACATGTAGAGTCTGCAAATATTTCAAGAAAATAACATGACTCTATAACTCAACTATGTGAGTTTGACCTTCCTATCACCAATGACTCATACATACATTCATTCTCCCAACCAAGTGGCGATATACCAGATACCAATTGTTTATACATGACTGAAATAGTACATCATCCTTCCCATGCATAGTGGGGGTACAAATTACATCATATGACCAAAAGGGATTCATCAAAAGACTACAATAGACAGAGACAAACTATTACATCATGGGCCTTGATATGACCTTTACATCGAATGAAATACATGACATTTATAACAAAGACCAAATATCTAAACAAGACCATGATAGTCATCAGCAACTATTATACATCATGTATGTTTTCTGCTCCATAAGCATCCATCAACAACGTCCAGACCAGCAACCTGTATATGTCCATCATTAGTCCCCATGATATGACAGTGTAAATCTCATCAACCTGTGACAAAGTATGTCTGTATATAGATATCAACTCATCCTCTTGATTTCATTAGGATCAACTTGCTTCGTTTCAAGAGACTTATCATAACCTCAGCAGATGTCATATCTCCAATCATTCACATTTATGATCATAACATTGTCTTTAATAACAGTATGATCTTTCCACAAGAACCTTCAATATATCAACCATGTATCATCACTAGGGAACATCCCACATCTGATAAGCATCAACCATGATAATCAACATATGTGAGTATCAACCTATCATCATTAGGTAAGAACTCAAAGTGATTAAGTGAGCCATTTCTTCGAATATCCATGTCTTCAAATAGCTATGTCTCCATGTGACCTGTAATAACACCATTCTCTTGGCTAACCAACAATATGCAACTTAAGTAATCATCCATGTATCCATCATATTGTATATCCATAAAAGAGATATCAATATGTATCAGCAAGCCATGATCTTATGGTCATTTGTCAAGATTTCTTGATATCATCAACAGCAACAATCCTCAACCATGTGAGAGCCAAGAACTATAGGAATCTTGCATCATAACTGTACTATATGGTCTTTATGCATCTTTGAAGGCATGACGATATCAGCATAAAGAAATGAGTGACTCATCATCAAATAATGAAGTTGTGTATTCAATCTTTGTACTTCTCCTTATCCTTATGAAGATTACAATGTAAGCAACATATATGCATCATCTGATCTGAACACCGATTATGTGACCCCAAGAATCATATGAGATTTTGTCATGGGAAACTCATAACCGTATCATAGCAAGATGTATCATTTAGCCATATAAGCATCATCATCATTGATTAAGTACTAAATACTTCTAAACTTAATGTCAACAATGCTTTATTAAAATCATAGCATGTTCTCCCCTTGAAGTTGTTCCATCTGTTCATTGTTAGATCTGATCATGCACATATCAGCAAGAAGTATCAAGACATCATCAACAATCAGATATACATCAAGTTAACTTGTGAGGATCAAAAGCAACATCTTATGAGTATGAATATATTTCCACACATTATCAGCAAATTGTAACCAACATCAAACAGAGAAATAATTGACTGAACCATATCAGATCCTTTCTCCTGAGTCTGTCCCATTGCTTTTCCTCAAACTAACATATACGCGACTGTGCAGTGTCTAACTCGCGTATATACACGACTTCTCTTCATGAAACTTGCGTATGCGATTTAGAACACTGAAGTTTCAAACTTTCAACTCCCTCTGAGTCTGTATACATTGTTTTGTGCCACATCTTTCTTACTGTACTTCCTTCTTCTTCCATATCTTCGAGTGTGATGATGTTTTCTCCTTTTGGTATGGTTCTCGTACTTTGTTCCTGCATTCCTTAGTTATATATCCAAGCTTGTTACATGCATAACATCTCATATGTTTCATATTCCTTCTATAGCAGTCAATGGCTTTGTGACCAAACATACTGCAAGAAAAACAATATCCCTTAAAGTACCCGGAACGTGATGATCTTTCTGTGTGACGGTCTTGAACCATTCTAATTCTACATCTGGTTGCAACATGTCCAAAATTATGGCATACATAACATTCAACATTATTCATTTCAGGAAATAACTGATTATCACTTCCATAGTTAGGAGTAAAATATTTTCTTTGAATAATTTCTTTCCTTGGTTGTTGATGGGATTGACCTCTCATCTCCTTGTTGAGCATTTCAAATTTTGCATTAGAGTTCCTTGCCTTTCTTTGTGAACTAGATTCACCTTCAACAAATTCATGAAAACCAAGACCAGTTTTGATAACAGGATACCTTTGACTACTAAGAATATCATCCAAGATCTTAGTACTATCTTGAAATCGTAAGAGCTTATGCTTTTCTTCTAATTTATCTTTTAGAATATTTACCTCAACCTGATGTTGCTCTTCCTTTTCAAGATACTGCTTCTTCATGATTCCTTCAGCTTTTCTTCCTTCTTCCAACTGATGTCTTGATTCAAGAACTTCATTTTCTTGTTTTTCAAGAGCTTGGTGTAGTTATTTATTCTGCTTATTTGATTCTTCAAGATCTTCTTTTAGCGAGAGGATCTTAGCTTCAAGACTTCATAGTAACTGTATCTATCTCTGAGTTTCTTGATTATTGTGCTCCTTTCATTTACTTCATTTCTTAATGATGTCACTTCATCCTGTAGCTTTTGACATTGATCTCCCTTTTCCTTGAATTGCTTCCTTACCTTTTTTCCTTCCTCAAGTTAAGCTTTTAGTTTGGTAACTTCTTCTTTGGAGGCACATTCCCTTTTGTCCAATAGATCTTGTTGATCTCTAATTTTGTCCGTAAGCCTTTTAAGTTCTACCTCTATTTGATATCTTTCTTCCTCACCCATAAGACCAAATTCAGTTGTTTCGCTATCACTTTCATCATTTTCAAATGGATGGAGAAATGTATCACCATGGGATAACAAATCCATACCTGATAGTTCTTTTGCTTGTTCATATTCAATCTAAAGTGATTCTGAATCTGAAGTGTTGCTTCCACATATTCCCCAATCGATTCTCCCACTTTCATAGTTCCTCTGAGATGTCTTCTTCTTTTGAGGTGCTTTCTTCTTTAGCTTCTTTCCCATTGTTCTACGGATCTCCTTCAAGCAATCAAGCTTCTACCAAAGGACCTACTCTGATACCAATTGTTGGAAATAATACTGAGAGGGGGCGAGGTGAATCAATATTAGTCAAGTCAATAATATTTTTCTTTTCTTACTCAATTTTATATACGCTACTTCAATGAAGGCAACCCGCGTGTGTACGCAACTATGTTTAAGGAAACAAGCCTATATCCAGAAAACTAAAGATTCTGTTAATTCATCATATGTTGATCTTTACTCTGAGTATCAGTGCTTTATTGAACATTAAAACAATAACCATGTGCATTTAATAACAGAAAGAACCATCACACATGAACACCAAGATGTAAGGTGGAAACCCAATGTGGGTAAAAACCACCTGCTATTGTCGTCTCTATCTTCTTTTAATAATAAGAAAATCTGTTTACAACAATGTACTGGTGCAAACTCATACATGTACGCAGGCTTCTACCTGCGGAAGGCTACAACCTTCTTTCGTTATCCAACTTCTACTGGAAGGGAGCTACAACCCCCTAGCTCTTGTACTAGCCAATATATTTACTAGTACGTAGGTGCCGACCTACAGAAGGCTACGACCTTCTTTCTTCCTCCAAGTACCACGTTTCATAAATTTTCAGACTGGATATTCTTGGAACACAACACCATAATCTGAAGACCACGTTTCATCCAATTTTCATGCTGGACCCATCAACAACATTGAAGCTCAAAAATCACTCACCACTGCAATATAACTATTGCATTACCCATTCATTGAATACTCAATCCTTAATATCTGAATCACCCAACAACTGAATCACTGAAGCCCTGCCATCAAAACACAATCACTAGAACACAGAGCAGAACCCGGAACTCTACAACAATATTCAGAGCCAATTGTGTTGTCAAAAACCATGCATTAGAGTGCATATGCTACTTGGAAGAGCAAAACCAGCGTGTATACGCAACATCACCAAATCGAACCAGCGTATATGCCATCAAATGCTTACTTATAACTTTTTTGCACTTCTCGACTTCAGACATACCCAAATCATCACATACAAAAGGATAATACATGTGTTAGCAACCAGATCTAGTCCATCAGATCACATCAAGATAAGTCATTATGATTCTGATCCATTATTAGATCTCATCCATCAACATTGAAGCTAATCACAATCAACTAATATGAATATGCATAATATTGTCACTAGTAAACAGTCACCAGAACTTAGAACTTTGCATCAACAACCAGAACCACCTGTAACTTCAAACATCATAGTTTATATGGTATATGCTACTTAGATGTGTCTAACTTGCATGTATATGCGCTTTTATCAAACTCAACATGCGTATACATCTGTAAATATTCATTCATAATTGTGCAGCTATTCCAGACTTCAGTTATCCCCAGATCATAATATTTACAGAACATCACAAGCATCAGTATGCAAATCTAGAAAAAGCATGATCAAACCATATAGAGATGATTCATTCCAAACCATAAGATCTTGATTAGATCTTGTCCTCCATATACCGTTGAGATTCCTCCTTGGCTCAGATCAAGTAAAGCATCATAAACCCATAACCTACATACTGGATCTCACACTTCTTCAGATATTCGAGACTTGATAAGTGCCTCTGCCTAATGATCTTCTCCTCCTTTTATAGTCTTAGGCCTTACTCAATACCATGGTCCAAAACCACTTATAATGAATACCTTGGACCAAATACTTAGGGTCAATACCTCGAACCAAATACCATGGACCAATACCAAAATACCTTGGACCAAATACCACGGACCAAAACTTAGTTTTCCAACATGTACGCACCTTTCCTTCTGTGAAAGTGTGTGAGTATGATATATGTGTCTTTGTATATAGTGAACCTGCATGTATACACGACTTAGTATATAGTGAACCTGTGTATACCTTTCTTTCTCCATTCTTGTTTTTTACCTGCTATATTGTGATCCTTCATCTGAGAGAATTGCCTTCTGAACTGATTTCTTGAATCTGCCCTGCATTTCACCACATCTATAAATACTATTGTCATGCATTATGTCACATCTGATATCTCTTCTATAGATTCATCTAGTTACCATGTACAAGTGAGTTGTTCCACTACAAGTGGGTTTCCATCAAGTACAACACATTCATCATAATGCCAACACTAGACAAATCATCATTGCATATTTATATATAATTTTCCATACCAATTTTTTTCTCCTCATCTTCATTCGTACAAACATTTAAGTCTATTAGAACTCTAGCAACATTAGCTTCATCTTAGGTAGTTGTACTAGTAAAACTTCCCAAACCATCAACCAAAGCCTACTCATCTACTTCCTCAATGTTTTTCTTCATTTTTGAGTTCTTAATGTAAGTTTTAGCAAGTATTTTTTGAACATTGAGTTAATATAAATCGAAGAAAAAAAACTGCAAGTGCCGAATTAATTGAACTTAATCTTCTTGTTTTTACTTCCTTATAGGGCATAATGTAATTTTCTTTCCAATAGATGAGGCAAATCTATGGCCATGTCTTCAACCCGATGGATAACTACCCTCATGGTTTGCTAGAAGTATCATGCTTATGATGATTCATAATTGTCCCAAGTTGAATCAAATATTTATATATTCCCTTGGGAACATCTTGCATTTTCAAACTGTTCTTGGGAACAAATACCTTTTTCCCACTAATTTAACTAACCATCTCAATCTTTTCTACCATGGGGTTTTTTTTGGAGTTAAATTTTTCTCCCTCTCTAAATGGAACTTTTCTTGTGCATGCAACCAAATCAAGGTCAAGGTAAACCTTCTTCCTAAATACATTCAAGTCCATAGCAATACCATCATAATTAGATATTGCATCATTTATCTCCTCATTTTGGAAATTAAATTTTCCAGAGATAAATTTATAAACTTCTACCCTTCTAAGGATATCTAGCATACCTATTGGACAGTTGTTTCCATTTCTCCATGCACCAGCACACCCTTTAAATTTTTTGACAACAAACCTTTATTCATGGGAACCCCCTGTTTTAAACGTTGTACCCATGGTAGAGGATGCCCATGTTTCAATTGTGGCCATGGTTGTATAGATTGAAAGCTAAAATCATAAACAATGGGTTATTTAATGCACGTTGGAACTAGGTAACACACTTTGACATTGAGGAATGCATACAAAGGATATTTTAGTTTAAACCCTAATTAATCAATTTCCTATTATCAATGCTCAGTATTTCTAAATTTGGAAATAGCCCTATTGTATAGCCTTGAAACTGAAACTCTTAACTCAAAAAGAATGACAATATGTTCTAGCCTCTTCCAAAGGTATTTTCTAAACACTATGTCAAAAAGTTTCTAAATTCAACAAATAATAAAGAAAATTAACCTTGTGGTTCTAAAAATCTTCAATTTAATCCTAAGAATAATTATGTAGTCTAAATTTGAATGAAAACTTTGAAAAACAACACCTTGGCTCTCTTATCATGGCTTTGAATCCATGACATAATATTCTTCTCCATTATTAATCCATGGAACGTAGTCATATGTGGGCTTATCATAATAGTCATCTAATTTGATGGGTTGTTTCAGTGTTTAAAATATGAAAAATAAGGTTTTCCATCCAAAGCTTGTGAAAGAACCCATTCACTACTAAATTAAAAAGGTTGTGAATGTGACGAATAAGATTAAGCTTCCAAATTCTAGAATTTTAATGTAATAACATTCAATGTCTTTAGTTTTCCCTTTTGGAAGGTACCTAAATCCAAAGTTACTTTTGGTTATGTAGAAAACGTTTTGCAGTACATAAGAATGGTTTGGTTACTTAATGAAATATTAGGTCATTTGTAAAGATTTTTAAGGTACAAGTTTCATTCACATGTAGGAATCTTACAATCGCCTTTAATCATTCAAGTTCATATGTTTCTCTAGGAAAAAACAACAATAAAAACTCAAATTTAAAAAGGTTTAGGAGTTTTTCCTTATGTTTGTTTATGAATTGATATTTTTTAACATTTTCTTTTAATCTCTACTTTAAAAAATACAAGCTCAAAGCGTCAATATAAGGCTTCTATTGGGAGTTGAAATTTGCTCTAAAGCCTTTAAGAAAATGTTTTTTGTTTTATGAAAAAAAGAGGACGATTTTTTATATTAAGATCCTCTTCATGGGGTTCTCTATGAAAGGCTATATTTAGAATTAACACAATGGGTTTAAATAAAAATATGTACAAATTGATTAATTAATGAGATGAAGGAAATAATAGAGTCCACTACATTTTGATAGACCACGGATGCAATCCATAAAGTTAGAATTTGGCTATTGTTTTGAACCAATACACTTTTTTACATCATAACCACTACATAATTTAACCAATGTGACACCAATTATTTTTATCTAAGGTGTGTCTAATTTTTTCCTAACAATCTTGCATTATTTATCATATGAAGGATTAGTCAACTTGTTTTCCTTCTTTATCTAAGGAATCTCTTATTATTTTCCTAAAAATATTTATCTAGTGAACTAGTTTTATTCTTGAAAAAAATACTAAAATAGTACTTATTTATGCAAATAGGTAACTTTAATGTGAAACCACAATACAATCCCTCCTTATTCTCAATATTCAAGAGGAGATTGAAATATTTTTTCAACTGGAAAAATGTGGCTTTTATTTATCAGAAACTTGTGATTTTCACTATTAGGATCCTATCTAGTGGGTTTCTTATGTAATTCTATGTTTAGAATTGAGATTAAGAGTTTTTGCTCCAACAAGGGTGGCAAGAGAGAAAGGGGTCTTATAAGAACCAAAAGGTAAAAAAAAAAAATACCTATGCTTGGGGGGTTAGGAATTGCAACAAACAATGAAGCTAAAGTTTATGCACTACTACAATGGGTTCACATTGTCATTAGATTAGGCATAAGAGAATTGGTTGTTCTATTGGATTTGAGGATAGTAATTAAGATATGAACACACCAAAAATATTTGAACTGTTTTCAATTACATTTAGTCCTCTCCATAATTGAAAAATGCACACAAAAGATGGTCAAAATTTCTCTTTACCATGTTTTGAGAGAGCATAATGGCAAGGCAGATGGTATGGCCAATGAAGCTTCAAGATTGCCATAAGGAATGTGAAAAACAATGGGATTGTATATGTCTCACATCCCCTAAGAACACCCTCTCAAATTCATTTCATAGAGATGACAATTTATGTCTTGAGGTAAGTATTAAAGGTAGATAGGTGTTAAGCACGCAAGATGGAGCCTCAACTGCAAAACTCCCATGAAATAGTGTAAAATTGGTCTGGGAGAGAAATTATGTTATGCCCATAGTATTCTTATCCATTAAGAGTGGTGGAACTATTTCAAGTGAGGTCTAGGAAGATAGAATAAAATGTGAGATGAGTTATGAAGTGTTGGAGCTAGTTTTTGTCAATAGCCAACTGTGTATTTGGTCGTTTTCTCTCTGGATAACGATGAGAAAGGACTATCATTTTATGCCTAAATTTTTTTGGGTACTTTGCATTCCAAGTAAGTTTTAAACCCTACTAGAGTACAATATATTGGTGCAAAAAAATGGTTGTATCCTTTCAAACTCTCTCATGTATCTTTGTTTGGTGTTGGCTTGTTAGGAGGTTACTATGTTCTTAGTGGTATGGGCTTAGTACTTTTCTTTCGTTCAGTGTGTTTGTTTTCATCCAATTTTATAGTATTGTATTTGTTGGGTGGTGGTGGTCCTATCACATTTATTTATTGAATTGTGGGATATATAAGCCTAGTGGTTCATTTTTTCTAGGATCTATGTTTTTGTTTAACTGGATTAGCCCTATCAATGAGATATTTATGTTAGTGATAAAAAAGGAATTTCTCTCTCGGGTTCAATTTTCATAATGGTGAGATGGAGTGTATTTGGGTAACTTTCTTTGATTTGGATTCTTCACCTCATTTTGGATCCATTCTCTGCAACTTCGTTGAGAGGGTTCTCAGAGTTCTTTTGGTAACATTAGTCTTCAATTTCCGCAACAAAAAATAGAGGATTTTCTTTGGAATTAGGTATATAATGGATCCCTGAGACACCATAGATATACATAAGGTATTAACGATGCATGAACAATCTCTAGAAAATAGTGAAATTTCCCTTAGGTACCTCTTTGGGACTATGCATAACATGGAAGGTAACAATAGGTGCATTATTGCAAGATCGTGGATATTCTTAGAGAATATAGAAAGAAAAAAAATATATATATAACTTTGATATAAAATAAAGTACTCCATTAGTGTTCAAGCAAAGCATCAACTTTGTATAATACACCTACAAGAAAAACCATATGCCATATAGAGTACAAAGTCAAAGATGAGGGTTTTAGACAAAAACATAAAGAATAAAAAAAGTAGACTAACCTTGTATTCCTATGGAAACAAATATGCAAAAATAACTTAATCAAATGTTTTATAAATACAATGCATTTTAAATTTCTTTTGTAACTGTTATAAATGGCATGCTAATGTATATGTAACAACTAGAAAGTTGGAAAAAAATCTCAATTAATAGGAAAAATTTAAAGGCACCATTAGAAAAAAAAAAAATGAAACAAGCGGCCTTGTTTTCTGTAATGTTTTCCATTATAGTCTCCATTAATATATAATTATCCCATCCCAATTTAAAGAGGGAGAGAGACAACGATCCAAATTGAGCTCATGATTTTATAAAATAAAAGTATTAACAATTTCATTAGTTATTGAAACCATGAAATAGTATAGTCAACTACATTGTTACCGAGACATGCATGCCCGAGAGGTTGGAAATTGGTTATTTTTTTAACCATTACATAATGTAACCAACTCCATACTACGTAAGGATATATATTTAAAGTTAAGAGTAAGTGTGTATGATCGAAATCAGGTCGTTAATAAAAGTAATCACAATTTTATTAATTAATGAAATGGACGAAATAACACATTCAACCACAGGGAAGCAAATCATTAAGTTGGAAATTGGTCATTGTTTTCAACAGTTATTAATTAATAAATTTTGTGGCAACTACATAAGTTAACCGTTTTTTCCCAAATCCTCTTTCAGATTGTTTAATTAAAATTTAATGTTGGTTTTATCAAAAAGAAAAATGACTTTGGCTATTAGGATTTTCAATTTCTTAGGTAAGTTTCTATTAGGATTTTCAATTTCCTATCTAAGTTTCTATTTAGAGTTAACGCTGGAGGCTTACGATAAATTAAATTAGTTTTAAGATTTTTTTAAATATAAATGGTAAAAAATGAATTTAATGAGATGAAAAAAACAATATAGTCAAATCATATAATTAAGTTCATATCTACTGCAGAAGCGAAGTTAAAGCTTAAAAAAAACCATTTTTTGTTATCACATACTAGACAACGAAGTACTAAAGCATAAGAATGAAATTATTCACTATTGCATAGACTGAAATATTTATGTGATCGTGAAGCAAATTACAGGGATCGAGATTAAAAGTTGCAGAGAAGTAGAAGACAAGAATATGTTTAACGAGTTATGGTAAGGGTTGGCTTAGTGGATGGAATAAGTTTGTCTTTGGTCTAAGTTTAGTAATGTCTCACTGTGATTTAAATCTACTGATAGAAGAGTGTTTTACTAGTTTTTCCTTTATCTAGGGTTTTTTTCCCTGTCTAAGTATCTATATCTTTTGTTTTCTTGTGTTTGTGTGCTTTGGAAATGGCCTTGATGATAATAATGTAATAACTGAGAAGAAGAAATACATAATCACAAGAAATTTTCAAGTAATAGAGAAATTAAATTAGTAAGAATCCTTTCTAGTATTTCCCTAGATTTCTCAACACTTTCTTTGATTTGGATTCTTCACCTTATTTTGGATCCATTCTCTATAACTTCGTTGAGCGTTCTCGGATTTCTTTTGGTAACACTAGCCTTCAATTTCTGCAACAAAAAATGGAGGTTTTCTTTGGAATTGGGTATAGAATGGATCCCTAATACACCACAAATATAAATAAGGTATTAAGAATGCATGAACAATCTCTATAAAATAATGAAAGTTCCATCTTTGGGACTATGCATAACATGGAAGGTAATAATAGGTGCACTATGGCAAGATCATGGATATTTTCAAATAATATAGAAAAAAGCTTTCAAAAACTAAAATGTTTGTTACAAAATAAAGTCATTCATCCGATATTCAAACAAAGCATCAAATTTTTATACTACATCTACGAGACAAACTATATGCCATATAGAGTACAAAGTCCAGGGTTTTGCACACCAACAAAAAGAATCAAAAGAAGTAGACTAACCTCGTATTCCTATGGTAACAAATATGAAAAAATAACTTAATCAAATGTGGTATAAATTGAATGCATTTTGAATGTCTTATATAACTGTTATAAATGGCATGCTAGTATATATGTAATAACTGGAAAATTGGGAAAAAAATCAAGCCTATAGGAAAAATTTAAAGGCAACATTGGAAAAAAAATTGAAACAAACGGGATTGTTTTCTATAATGTTTTTCCATTATAGTGACCATTAATATAATTCTCCAATCTCAATTTTAAAAAAAAGGGAGATAATGATCCAAATTGAGCTCGTGATTTTATATTAACAAAAATAGAAATATTAACAATTTGATTAGTTAATGAAATTATGTAGTAGTATAGTAAACTACTCTGTTACCAAGACCTGCATGTCAGCCATGTGGTTGGAAATTGGTTATTTTTTTTTAGCCATTACCTAATGTAACCAACTCTGTACCAAGTGCTTTTTTAAATCCATTTAGAAAAAAAATCATTTTTCATTTTAGCAAAAATTAGGTAATTTTCATTATTAGGATTGGCCTCTTCATTGGATTTCCAATGTAAGGATATAGTTAAAGTTAAGAATAAGTGTGCATGATACAAATCAGGGTCGTTATCTTTCTAGAATAAAAGTACTCACAATTTGATCAATTAATGAAATGGACGAAATAACACAGTCAACTACATTGTTATCACGGCCTTGGACGCAAATCATTAAGTTGGAAATTGGTCATTATTTTCAACCATTATAAATTAATAAATTATGTGGCAACTATATAATTTAACCAAATTTTACCAAATCCTCTTTTAGATTCTTTAATTAAAAGTTAATGTTGGTTTTTCAAAAAAAAAAAAAGTGTGACTTTGGCTATTAGGATTTTCAATTTCCTATGCAAGTTTCTTTAAAAAAAACCCAAACTACTCATGAGATATAGACTCAAATAATATTGGATTCAATCTATTTGCTATTATGATTTAGATGCTCTTGGTTAAGACTTATATAAATCCTATGTTAATTATAAAAACTCTTGTTAAATTTTAGATATTGAGTGATTAGATTTCTATGGTTATATTGTTATGTATGCTAGAATCTTTCATGGTTCTATTTTATTATAATTGTACCTTAATCTCTCTGTCACACACAAACTGAGGAGACCTAGTCTTAAGATTATCACATCGTGTCTTATACACTATTTTCATTGTAAAAGGATTTCCCCCCTTAAAGTGCACTATAAGTGTTGACTCCTTATCATTTTTAAGGTGTGTGGTTCATAACATTTGGTATCAAAGCACATGACATTACAGGAATTTTGAGGTCTAAAATGGACCTCCTAAGAAAAATGTACAACCAAAATAAACTTTATAAGAACCAATAGGATTCAAGATGATTATTTCAACCATGGGAATGATTAACCATTTTTTGAGTAAAAAGTAAAAATAATAAAAAATAATAAAACTACTTTTTCAACTCGTATTTTCAACTTATCTCCCTAAGGTTTTGCTCAAATTTCGAGCGAGAGTACTCGTTGGATGAAAAATTTAATTCCTCATCCAAGGAGTACCCATGTTGCATACTTTTGATGGACCCTGCTACATCAAATTTTGCATCCAACGAGTGTTGTCGCTCGAAATTTGAATAAACCCGTAGGGAGATAAGTTGAAAATACGAGTTGAAAAATTATTTTTTTCTTTTTTCCCTCTAAAATTTGATGATGTAATCTAATATTATTTTATTATTTCCAATATTATTTTATAAATTCCTTAGGAGGCTCATTTTAGACCTCAAAATTCCCCTAATGACTTAAGGTTTTTCTACTTCAAACATGTCATCGTGGAATTCTCATTATTACTTATTTTTGCAACATTTCAGGTGGTGAAACTTGAAGGATAATGAGAGGACATATCGAGGTATGTCTAGTTGAAATTTCATATTTTTTTTCTACAACACGTTTTGAGAAATAGTTTATGGAATTTAGGGTTTCTGATTGGTTCTAAAATATGTTTCAAATGAGTCATCGAAGAATTTTTGCTATAATTCTTTTCCCGATTGTTTCAAATAGTGAAATTTGGAGAAAATTGAGAAGACAACTCAAGGTACATCTGGTAATTCAAGTGATGGTTTGTTATACTTTCAGAGATATACCCTATGTAAGTTATGGTTTGTTTAATGTCCTAAAATCAATTTCAAACAAGTAAGTTTGGCATTTTTACTATAATGTTTTTTGTATGATGCCTATGATTGTGAAATTTTCAAGGATTTGATGAGAGATAACAAAATGCCTTATTTAAAAATTTCAAAATTATATTTGAAAATTGGACTCATGCATGTTATACAAATTTTCTCTTGGGAGCAATCCTAAAAATCAACAAGTTTTGGAAAAATTGTCATAACTTTCTCTTGGCACATCAAATTTTGGTCAAACAATGTGGAATTAGAAATAAGACATCTTTGAGTATTACAAACCAAAATCTCAAATTCAAAATGGCTCAAATATCATAGATATATCAAGAAAAAATCCAAGTCATTCAGATATTCTTGAAATTAATGTTTTGATGGTATGTAACTTATAAGTGACATAACTTTTGATTGGAAGATCTAATTTTTTCGATGACTTAAAGTTCTAATAAAAAAGAGTACAATTATTATTTTATGGCATGCCTCCAAATAATGCTACTACACCAATTAAACTTCTTAAAGGCTCATCCAAGACTCACGAAAAAACTAAAGACTTAGAATTTAGGTTCTCCCAATTAGAGAAAAAGGTTAATGAAATGGACGACAGTTTGTTGAAAAAAGTGTATTTATTAGGTTTACAAACAAATCATGAAAGAGAAATGATGGATGATATGGAAATAAGATGAATGAAAACAAGGAAGAAATACAAAAATCCATGAATACCATGGAAAATCTTCTCATGGAGAGGCTTCCTAAGAGGGATATTGAGATCCAGGAAAATTATGAAAATAACAAGAACAAGTGTGTAGGAACTCAATCACCTATGGAGAGTAATTTATCACAATTTGAGAGCACAAATATTGAATCATAGAACCATAATCATGATTTCTCACTCCAACGTTATCAACATCAAGGCTTCAAGTTAGCACAAAGGAACTACTACATTATGAAGATTGATATAAGGAAATTTGATGGGAACAATCCTTCATTTTTAAGAGTTAAGAGTTTTGTGATGTGAAACATTTTGCTTGAATACTTTTGGATCCACCACACTGTGATTTTTATATGTACTTTTCGAACGAATAAGTGCGGCTCATTATCAAGATTGAAAGATGAGAAATCTAATCTAGACCAAAAATATAAATAGGAGAGAGACATAGAGGTGATAAGTCAAAACAATGTTAGAGGAATCTAAATAGAAAAATTAACCCAAAAAAAGGAAAGAAAAATAAAAATAAATTAATTCATTTTTTATTTTCTTTCCTTTCTTTTTAGGTTAATTTTTAATTTTACTTTCCTCTAATGTTCTTTTTGACTTATCGCCTATGTTTCTCTCCTATTTATATTTTTGGTCTAGATTGGATTTTTCATCTTTCAATCTTGATGATGAGCCACATGTGTTGGCTCGAGACGTCGATCTAAAAATTGTAGTGTGATGGATCCGGAAGTATTCAAAGTAACAATCTTATAACATGGATATTCCAGATGGAGCAATACTTTGACCTACACCATTCATTGAAAAGATTCTCTTTGAAAGGCTTCCTAAGAGGGATATTGAAATCCAAGGAAATAATGAAAAGAGAACATTTGTGCAGGAACTCAATCCCCTATGGGGTGTAATTTATCACAATTGGAGAACAAAAATATTGAATCATAGAACCATAATCATAATTTTTCACTCCAAGATCCTCAATGTCAAGGCTTCAACTTAGCACAAAGGAACTACTACATTATGAAAGATGAATGTGAGGAAGTTTGATGGTAACAATATTATAACATAAATATTCCAAATTCAACAATGCTTTGATATACACCAAGTGGTATCCTTACAAAAGGTAAATATCGCATCCATGTTTTTAGAACAAGAAAAACATGTACGTTATCAATGGATTTGTGAAAAGAAAATGGATTCTATTATATTTGGGTCCATTTTTATGAAGGAATTTAGCATATTATGGGCATATTAAGAGAAATACATCCTTTAGTCAATTTGTAAATATTCAACAAAAGGGTCTAGTTACAAAGCACATTCAACAATTCCAAAAGTTGAGTCTCATGTGTTATATACATATTTGGGCACTGCAACCCCAATCATATATTTCGATAAACCAAGGGCTCTTTAACCCCTAAAAGTGTTGTTTCATACCCTAAAGGATCATGGTCAACTGATTAAATCATTTCCCAGAAGTTCCACCTGAAAAACCACTCAGAACTGGCCAAAATTGGACCATACTGACTACTTCATGGTCAAGGTGTGATGCATATTGGGTGCCACACTAGCCAAGTGTGATGCATACTGAAAGAGCCTTCTGTGGGGTGCGATGAGCAAGAATAGACAAATGGTAGAGACAGTTTGCTAATTGGATACCCAGGGAATCTTCTAGAAACTTCTCATATGACACTTTCCTCTCTGAATTATCCCAGGGATGAGTAAGAGATCCAAGAAATCTTCAAGTGGAACCAAGAACTATCAGTGGAATGACACTAATCAGAAACCCAGAGCTGACTTACACCCTTGCAAGACATCTATAAATGGATCCCTCATCTGAGAGATCTGGAGGCTGGAATTTTGCAATTTGTAAGGAAACGTTGTTGGTTTCTCTTTGAGAAGAGACATTGTATTGTTGGGTGATCTTGATTTTCATGAGGTGAAGAGGGCTTTGATGCTAGGAGGATGATCTTGGATCAGACAGCTAGGTTGTAATCCTCTCTTCTACTATTAATAAAGTTATTTGAGTATTCCTCCATATAATCGTGTATTTGTGAATCTTGTTATTTGTGAATGCAATTGCATGGTCAATGTATTTCTGATTTTGCATTGTTTATGGTATTATAGGTCGAGATGCTTTGATGGTGTTTTGTTACTTTGTCTCTACAGGAATTCTCTAAAGCGGGACAAGTAGGAGAGCAATCGCAAGTTCCATCAAGGGAGAGAGGAAACAAGCAAGGAGCCAAGCGAAAGATCTAGGTTGGTCCCCTTTGCTTCTCTCTTATCTATCATACATAAAGGAAATCCAAATTTTCTTTGATTTTTTGTTTCTAAGAGAGCTACCCATCTTAGTGGGACTAGCAGATCGAAAAGACACTAGTTTTCTCGGAAACAAAATGGCAACTCCACTGGGGAGCAATTAGTTTGTTTATTTGTTATTGTTATTTGCTTTATAAACTATAGATGGAGCCTGAAGTTAGCCAGATAGCCTTCGAACTACTCTTGCTATGCAATTGCAAAGTAGATGAATGCTACTTCAGTCAATCTCCGGGTTGGTTTATGAACTGAACATCTGACTTACAAGCATTCTAAATGCCCTTGTGGTAGCTCAATAACCTCCTAAGATCATATCTTTGTATTTTGTTTTTACTGTCCATCATAGCTCAGCTGAAATAACTGAACTTAGCTGCAAATTTTGAGCAAAAACCCAAATCGGTTTCGCTCCCTGGCCCATTGCACTGTCTGTAACTGGCAGCCTGTATGCATCGTACCTTTCATGTGTTGCAGGTGAGATGCATTCCTATTTCCCTGAAGGACAAGTGCAATGACTGAGTGATACTATTTCTATCTTTGGAATTTGGTTTTTCCTCCTTGTTTTTAGCTCTATTCAGTAGTTTTGCTGCATATGATCAGTATCTCATTGTTTAATCCTTCTTCCTTTATATTATTCATCCTCCATTGATTAGGATTTGTAAATGTTTTTTATGTATTTTTCATCATTTACAGTCCTTCTTTGTCAAAAGTAGCTTAGTCGAACTATCATTTTTTGATGCAAAAGTGTCATAACTGTCATTTTGAGTCAAGAAGAAGAGTGTCGTAAAGTCTTCCTCCTCTAGATAGTTGATTGTACTTTTTTCATTGTATTTGATTTGAATTGTCAATATTTGAAGTGTCGAAAGCAGTTTTCCATTCGAAATCGAAAGGGTCGTTTTAGTCTTCCTTTCATTTTGAAAAGAAATTGTTGAAATGTCGCTTTGAAGAAAATAGTTCAGATCTGTACTTAGTTTTCCTTTTTGGCATTCTCACATTAAGGAAATGAAAAATAAATACATGCATTTGCATTTGCATTTAGACTGTGTGCGAAAGATGATTTAGGAAAAGTGCATTTAGTGTGTGCTCTTTGCTCTCTGTTGAAAGAATCTTAATCTTCTTTCCTTAGTAGTTATGATTTTCATTGCTAAAAGAAAATAAACAATTGTTTATCATTTTAGATTGCATATTTAGGAATTTTACATCTACATCACGCGTTGAACCTTGAAAGACAAACTTCTAAACAAGATCAACTCTAAAATAAATTTCAATGAACATAAAAATGCTTTGGAACCTAATGCAACACATCTAGAAGTCTAGGCTAGAGACGTGTTCCGGCGTCATAAAACCTGGTAACTATCATTTTCATTGAAGGTTGGGTGATTCCTCCTCTTTGATACGACAAGTGATAGTACGGACTTGTGCTCCCCATACCATCGAGTATATATTGGGAGACCACAATAGGCTGATATCCTTTATCCATAGGAAGTCGTGTCTACCGCCCTATCAATCGCAATGCACTGAACACAGCATTCGGGAAGATTGACTGTCGTACGTAAAGTCCTTGGTAATTTCTCTTTAATTTACCACCAAGGTGTATATTGCAGTTTTGCGATTGGTTTGGTAATCCCTCTGTCTAGATTTCCAGAGTAGTCACTTTCTTCCTTTTCGACTCCATAAAAGAAAAGGTCCATCTGAGCACTTATCACTTCATTCAGGCTCATTAAAAATCGAAGGCGACTAGAGTCATCTTTAGCTTTTTCTCGACTCTTAAAAATTGAAAAAGCAAAGTTGTGTCAAAGCGTCATAAAATTTATTTAATTCGGAATAACTTTTTCCCTTTTAATTTTGAGTTGATCAAGTAATCCGTAATCGTGGAAGAAAGTCAATCAAAACCCTGTCGTTCGTGGAGACTAGCGAGTCAACTATCTTTGACTCTAGAAACAAGCCATTCCGGGCAAAACGGTCTCGTTTAACTAAGTCGAATTCTCGTGGGTTATTTGAAACTTGTGTTTCAACATCATCAGAGACTCCAGTTACTCCAATCATTTTTGGTACATCTTCCTTTACAGAAGAAGTTTCAAAGTTACAAGAGGACATTAGAACTGATCCTAGTGTAACGATAGACATTCCTATCCTTGAAACAGCTCCATCTAGGGCTGATCCAGAAACTGAAGTTCACTTACCTAAACATCTGGAATTTGAGTTCCAAAATTCAGAAGGTGTCACCCCTCTAGTATCTGTCACTACAAAAGCTATACCTTCTTCGGCTCCAGAAATATTTTACGGACCTGATGGTCTACCTCTTCCACCTGGAATGATTGCCATAGAAGATATTGTAGAGGATTTTCCACCCAGTGACCCATTGCATTTTGGAACTGGGATCCACTTATATCCTTCTACTACTAAATTTAGTTCTTTTAATAATCCTTCATCGCAAGTTCCTGTCGAATCGCTAGGAAATTTTTTGGATAGACTAAATATGTCTGAACAACCATCAACATCTAGGACTGTGTCGTCTAATACAGCCACAGTAGAACTCCCTGCTGCCACTCCGACGATGTTTGTTGGTATACCATCTGTCCCTACTAGTTATTAATCACTAGATGGAGTCCACCCACGGACTATTTCGACAACATGGTCTGTTCCTACTTGTTCATCTGGAATCCTATCTGGCATTTCTTATGTTCAAACTCAGCAAATTGATCCTGCATACCAGTTTCAATTTTGGCAATCCATTCTTCAAAGGTCGATCTATCCTTTAAGCACCGGATTGCTGCCATATGGGGGGCAGTATGCTTTTTCATTGTTCCCTCCTAAAGAAAAACCATATGAGAGTTCACAAGAGAATTCAGGTCAAACTGGAATTACATCTAGTGGTTGGATACCAATACTGCTTCAACAACCAAGAGTTGTATATTCAATGCAACCAACTCAACCTATGTCGAATATTCCCACTACACCTGCTATTGTGACTGTGTCGCAAGTACAAGAACTTCTTGTTGTATGCCAACCTCAAGTCTCTCAGGTTGCAATACAACAGCCTCTTGTCTATATGACTCAATCACAACCTCAGGTTAGTGTTTCCTTACCTGGAACGACTCAGGCTCAAACGAGTACTATCACCCCACATCTTGGTCAATCATCCAGTATTGGGCAATAGAAAATGGTCCAACAACCATGGCTGGTACAATATCAACAACCCCAGTTCCAGCAAGCTTACCAAGGACCTGAGCAACAAGGCTTTGTAGGTAGTAGACAACTGCATTTTCAAAATAGTTATCAACAACGATACTATAATGGTTATGCCCATCAGCCTTATCAAAGTTATCAGCATCATATACATTATGCTGGTATGCAAAGACCTACTACTCAGGCAATCCCATCTTATCTTGAGTATGCTTTGCAAACCTGAATCGACAGTTTCCTTTTGTGGCAACTCTAGAATTACTAGATCTTAACTGGCTGACGAATGATCCAATTGTTTACGCCCCTTGGTGGCCAGCAATTCCTCATAAACTTCCCTCTGATATTCCTAAATTCAATGGAAATACAAGTGAAGATCCATCGAAACACATAATTACTTTTCATTTGTGGTGCTCATCTAACACCCTCAATGATGATTCAATTAGGCTTCGCCTTTTTCATCGAACGCTAACTGGACTAGCAGTGAAATGGTACATTGAATTGCCTAGAGCTTCATTTGATAACTTCAGCACCCTTGCCACTACCTTTCTAACCCACTTTCAGCTACCCATAAGGTATGAAATGGGAAAAGAACTCCTTACCAACTTTAAATAGACAACAGCCACTCACATATCTAATCATATTAATGAGTGGTGAGTTCGTCATCGAATGGTAAAGACATATGTTCCTGATAAGCTTCTAGCTGAGTGGTTTATTAAGTCATTATTGCCTTCTATTACTGAAGATGTGGCGAAGGGGAGGAGTTGTCACTGAAGAGCAAGTCATTGCTCGTGCACAATATTTGACCCGATCTATACTCAGTCTAGCACGCTCTATGACAAAATTCCTGATGCTCCTAGACTAGAATTTTATGTTCCTCCCCCTCCTAAATCGAACAGGGACTCTCATGCCAGTGATGGCGTGATTGGTACCTCAAGTATGCAAACCGCAAAGGCTCCATCTGGTAAAGCCCTTGCAGTTTCTAGTCAAAAAGAAAATGATAAACTTCTTGTCTCAAAGGTTAATGCCATATCATCTGACAAGGGCAAGGAGCTAAAGCAACCAGGAGGCAAGAAGAAAGGGAAAAACAAAAAGAAGAAACAGGAAGATTCGAATCCTGAGAAATCTTCTGGAAACCTTGCTGGGTGAAAGAAACCTAATCCACCATGTTTCATATGTGATGAGGACCATTATACGAGATATTGTCCACATCGAGCTGAGGTCACGAAGTTTTTGAAGACTTCAACTACCTCGGCGGTATTGACTGATCCGTTTCCAAACCTGGAAACCAATCTGGTTGCTAATGATCATGCTTCCCATCCCAAGTTCTTATGTTATCCATCTCGAAACAGCAAAATGATGCTTTGATATTGACGAGGAATAAAGATTATGGGAATCCATAGATGTCAAACAACAAGGCTACAGATCAACCCAGTAGTTCGACAACAAATTCGTCAGAAGTTGTGCCACCCATCATTCCTGAATTAACTATAAAGCCACCAAAGGGAGTAGTACATGAATCGACATTTAATCTGCGTGCTCGAGCAACACAGAATTATAATATAGTGGAGGATCTGGCTCAATCGCCATCTGTTATGTCGACACTTGAAGTACTGCAGAATTGCCCCTCCCAAAAGCAAGCTTTATTATCAGCAATAGGTGGGATTCACCCAACGGATTCAAATCTTGTGGCCTTTAACCATAAAGGATATGAACCTCAGTTACCAGTCCAACTCGCTTTCCTTATACAGGTAAAATCCCTCAATAAAATTGTTCATCGAACAATCATTAATGAGGGGGCATCTACTTGTACTATGTCAATCAGTTGTTGAAAAACTTTAGGCTCACCACCCTTGTCACAATCATCAACAACATTAAAAGCATTCAATGGGAGAACATACACACCGTATGGGATATTAAGTAACTTGCAAGTTGAACTGGGGGGAAAGACAGTAGAAATTGGAGTCGAGGTCATTGATGGAAACCTAGACTACAATATCTTACTAGGCAGGCCTTGGATTTATGTTATGGCTACTGTTGTGTCAACATATTTCAGAAAGATTGCATTTCCCTTCCAAGGAGGAATTACAATCGTTGACCAACTAACCTTTTTCCCCAATAGTTCACAAGCTACTGGTAGCATTCCATTGATCCATGGAAACTCTCAAACGCTTCAAAATGTCGAAGTAGGTCTCCTAAAAGACCCTTCCTTAATGGGTACTTTTTCCCTCCCACCTCCAAGTAGTCTAGTGGAAGTGGCCACAGTGGAAACCTGTCATATGATATCTTCTACATCAACAAAGATTAAGAAGAACTCTGACCATTTTGATAGTGTGTATCATCACCAGGTGTTGCCCCCAAGCCCTATAGAATTGATGTAGAAATCAATTATCTGGGCATGGAAAGCGAATCCAAATCAACACTCAGCAAGTGTTTGGATAGTCATGGGTCTCTAGAGTATGGCACCTCGTCTGATCCTTCGTCTCATATACATTCTACAGACGAAGGAATCATTCAGTCAATGATGATAGGAGAGGCACCATGGGAAGATTACCACCATCGTTCCCATCTTCAATATAACAACGAAGATTATTCCAGTGACCTTAATCATCCTTCAATTTTTTATTTTCTATCAAATACTGTAAATATGGTGGATTCCGAGCGAAATCTGTCCAATATTGAGGAACAAATCGCCATTAATATCTCAGTTATACCTAATGTTGTAGAGAATATTCATGTTGGCAAATCTTGTTCTCCTTCAGAACTGGAAATATATTGTGCTCTCTTTCACGAATTCAGAGATGTCTTTGCATGGCCATATGAAGAAATGTCAGGCATTGACTCGAGTATCGTTGAGCATGAAATCAAGATGTATCCAGATGTCAAACCAGTACGACAACGGCTTCCACCGGTGCACCCGAAGAAAGTCGCTACCATTAAGGCAGAAGTTGAAAAACTTTTACATGTTGGTTTCATTTACCCTATTCCTCTAACTGATTGGGTATCAAATATTGTTCCTGTGATGAAAAAGCAAGGAAAAATTAGAGAGTGCGTCGATTATAGGGATGTAAATCAGGCTTGTCCGAAGGACAACTACCCTACACCCTTCATTGACTAGATAATTGATGAATGTGCTCGATGCGAAATCTTTTCCTTCATGGATGGATTTTCCGGATACAATCAAATCAATATCTTCCCATAGGACCAGTCGAGGACTGCATTTATATGTCCATGGGCCACATTCACGTACCGTAAACTACCTTTTGGTTTGAAGAATGCAGGGGCAACTTTTCAAAGGGCAATGAACTATGCCTTCCATGGCATCAAGCACATCATTCAACCATATCTCGATGATTTACCAGCTCATTCGCGAAAAGCGAATTGATCACCCGCAACATTTGAGAGCTATATTTCTATGTTGCCGACACTACAAGATACGACTCAATCCACACAAGTGTGTGTTTTGTGTTGGTTCTGGTCGGTTACTTGGTTTCGTAGTTTCTAAGAATGGAATTCGACTCAACCCATGTAAGGTTCAGGCAATCATCGACATGCCCCCACCTTCAAATTTGCTTCAGATTCAGAAACTCCAACAGAAAGCAAACTTTCTAGGGAGGTTCATTCCAAACTACGCCGAACTTGCTAAAGGCTATACGTGTCTTTTGAAAAAATAAGTACCCTTCAACTGGGATCAGGTTGCACAAGCTTCCTTTGATGCTTTAAAAGGTTCCCTAGTAAAAGCATCATTAATGTACGCTCCTGACTATCAAAAAGAATTTAACTTGTATCTCGCCGCTACAGATACAACCATCACCATGGTTTTAGTACAAGAAGACAATGGAATAGAACATCCTGTGTATTATTTAAGCTGCAACTTAAATGATACAGAAAGCAAGTACTCCTATGTTGAAAAGCTGGCTTTAGCAGTTGTTCAAGCAGTACAGATATTTCGGCACTATATACTTTTTCGCAAAACTACCATTTTGTCAAATTGCAACCCTATGACTTACATTTTTTTACGTCAATGGCTAGGGGGAAAATATTCCAAATGGATAGCCATTTTGCAATATTTTGATCTAGAATTCACAAAATCCAAATCAAAGAAATCTCTAGTCTTCGCAGAGTTACTTTGTGACCTCCCATTGTCGTCCAACAATTTAACATCTAAAGCATCAATCGTGGATGAAATTTGTTTCTAATATCGTCAAGTGACCCGTGGTACAGAGATATACTGATCTATCTCCAAACCCAAACATTTATACCTAACACCTCTCGCTCTGAACAGCGACATACTCAATACCAAGAAAAAGACTACATGATCATCGGTGATACACTTTACCGTCGTGGTGTCGATACAATTCTACGAAGGTGCCTCATACATGAGGAGGCCAAAAAAGTCCTGAATGACTGTCATTCAGGTGCATGTGGGGGGCATCAATGTGGTTATGCCACTACACAAAAGATCTTACAAGGTGGTTACTTCTGGTCCACAATATTCAAAGATTGCATAATTGTAGTCAGAAGTTTCCATGCTTGTCAAATTTTCGACCGCAAAACCAGATCACCACGTGCACCGCTACATCCAGTAGTTGTTGTTGGGTCATTCACTAAATGGGGCATAGATTTCATGACATGCAAGCCCACCTCGGCCGGGGGGCATGGGTATATCATAGTCGTTGTTGACTATTTTACCAAATGGGCCGAGGCAATGCCTACATTAAACAACAGTGGAGAAATGGCTGCTCTTTTCTTTTTAAATCATGTAATCTCTATATTCGGTGTTCCACAGGCTATAGTCACAGATCATGGATGGCACTTTCGCAATCACATGATGGTTGAATTAACTGCCAAATTAGGACTATCCCATGACAGTTCTACTCCATATTATCTGTAGGCTAACGGACAAGTTGAGGCCATCAACAAAGTCCTGAAGCGCATGCTACAGAGGATGATTGGAGTCCACAAACGAAATTGGCACTTAATCTTGTACTTGGCTCTATGGGAATATAGGACATCGTGAGAAATGCGGCTGAATTTACACCCATTCAGTTGGTGTATGGCCTGGAATTTGTCTTACCGATTCAGTGTGAAATTTCATCTCTCAAGCTCACAATCAATCTACTTCCAGAAACCTCGGAGGAAGAGGCTCATTTCTTGGAACTAATCCACTTGGACGAAACTTGGCATGACGCTGCGCTAGCTAACGAAGCACATAAGAAATGTGTCAAAGCGCAATTTGACAAAAATTTCAAGCCTTATGTCTTCTCGGAAGGTGACCTGGTCTTGCTCTACGACCAAGACTCAGACAAATTGTGAGCAGGTAAGTTGGAACCATTATGGATGGGCCCCTACATTGTTAAAAGAGTATTAGCAAAAGGAGCCTACGAGTTGGTAGATTACGATGGGATTCCACTATTGCAACCCCGAAACAGGTTGTATCTTAAGTGTTACTATGCTTGATCAAGTGTAGTAGTCTCTTTATATATATGATTTTGTTACATTTTTTGTTTTCATTAAGAGTTGTCATTTTGGTTAGGTAATCCAGTTTGCATTTGTTGCAGATGTCGGATTTTTTGGAAATATTCGTCAAGTACGTCGACGGAGCTAGTCGTAGAGCGCAGAACCTATCTTCTACAGCCTGGGCCATTTTTGCTCCAAGCGGCAGGTTAGTGAGTTTCAGGGGGATATGTATTGGTCAATCAACGAACAACATCGCTGAGTACAATGCATTGATGGAGCTTCTCTCTGATGCCATTTCACATAGCATATGCCAACTTGTTGTCAGGCTAGATTCGCAACTCGTCATTCTACAGCTTATTGGCGTTTATTCCGTTCGAAACCCAGCTATCTATCGTATGTTCCTAAGAATCAGGATTTTGGAAAGGCAGTTTGACTCCATTCAATATCAACACATTTCCAGAAACTTAAACACATTAACTAATTCATTAGCAAATTATGTGTTAGACAGATATTTGCAGCATTCGTAAAGAAAATCATTTCACATTAACATTTGCATCAGGATCACATAACTTAACCAAAATAAAACTCCAAAAATAAAAAATATATAACTATTCATAGTTATTACAAAAAAAATTGTGTCCAAGACAAAATCAGTCACACGACCATGAAACTCAAAAATGAATGCAGGAAATCATCCTAGGCTAATGATGCTAGTGATAACATGTCACCGCCTATGCGATCATATGCATGAGCCTAGTCCATCGACTCAGCATGCCAGTAGTATGGCGTTGAAACCTCAGAGGTAACTCGTCGGTCCTCACATATTGAATACCAAGAGTGAGGCCCTCAATCTAATCCTGTAGCACTACCAGGGTCTCTGCTATGTCCAAATCGCGAAGGACAACCCTCCCTACAGCCTCTCCTGCTGGAACGTTAGCTGCCACCATTGGGCACGCCACTGATCACACTGGCCCAACATCTACACACACATGAGAGTTAGATTAATCTTGATAACATTTAAAAAAACAAAAACATTATAAAACTGATAAACAAATATATGGTCAAATCATCTTACCCATAACACTCCACTGCTCGCCAACCGGTAACACCAAATCTGGGTCGCCTCGGAAATCCATCCCAACGTATGGATACTCCGCAAATACCACCTCCTAACGATCGAACCACTCAAAGAAGGCATCGGAGAAAGAAATATGTGACTGACCAGCATGTCTGTCCATGAGATCAACCCATCTCTGCATCTGTGGTTCCCTCGGTGCTGGCAATCCTAATGAAATGTACTGTGGCTGCATAAGTGGAATCCTCTCCAAGGTGAAAGCAGTCAAAATAGAACTGTAGCCAAAGTTCTTGGATCTTCCATTCTTTACCTTGGAGAGTTGTTCTTTTATAATTGGAAGTACCACATCACACCAGTTGAATACCTTTGGTTCTAGGCATTCCAGGGCATACTACATATAAGATTTGTTGGCAAAATGAAGAGACATGCTACCAGCCGATCTAGAAAAGGTGAACAAAATGGTCCTCAAGGACTGATCAATGACATCTCGGATATTGATCTTGCCTCCCTGCTAGGCTGAGATCCATCTCTACAAAACTGGTGAATATAATCCCTCACAGATTCACCCCCATAGGCGGATCTTGATAGTGAGATAGGGGCACCACACCTCAATAACCCCGTCAAAAAGTAGATATCCTCGACTATCAATAGAATGGATTTGCCTCTAATCTGGAATACTTGGTTGATCGGATCCCATGCATCGAGAAAATATTGCAACAAACTAATTTGTTACCTCATGCTGGATATGCGGAAGAATTTGCGCAAACCACAGTTTCGTAATGCAGTAACTGTGCCCTGGTCATGTAAGGAAATCATGTCCTCTTCTTGATGTTCACGTTCATGCCGTGTGATGACCATCTTGATCCGATAAATCTCTGAAACACAAATGAAAGATAAATTAGGATCCTGATTTAAGCAAAAAAAGGCAAAATTTTCATGAAATATCATTGTATAAAGTTTCCCTTCTGCGCCCATCACACCCTGCCTGTGCACAGGGTGAGATGCGTACTGACTAGCCAGTGTCCAGCTCAGTATTTATCACACTTTTCGATGTAGGCCAGGTGTGATGGAGGAAGAATGAATTCTTTAAACCCCAAGGGCCCAAAAACAAGGAAAAAATTGCTCAAAATCAGAAGAGGATGGAATGAAAATGAAGAGATCAGGGTTAACTCCTACTTGATCCTGACGGTGCGAAGAACAGTCCACTGGATCTCCCGAAATCAGCTGATGAAATTTGAGGGGGGAAACCACTCCAGAGCTCCAAAATCCCAAATTCGAAATGAAATGGTAAAAATGAGAGGTAAAACTACTTTTTATGTTACTATTCACATACTTCAAGTAAAACGTTAGCTTTTAATTCATTTTTCGGGACTATATATGTATTTCTAATCAATTTGATGGAGAAATTGAGTAGGTTGAATGACCGATGAAAAATTCTAACGTGTTAAATGGCAGACTGAATATCTTTGACCAATATCACAAGCAATGTTTCCGCAAGGTTCAAGCTCGTTAAAAAATAAACCTGCCATTGAGCATATTTTCTCCCTATTTAAGCTCATTAAAAAATGAATCCACCTTCAATAAATGACCTCTGTGATTGCCATGCTATCAGCCTTTTGAACGTTGGTTGTGTTCTTCCATCACCTCCATTCTTCTGACCAATCATGCACTTCCACTTGATTGTTTACCCTTTTGAGGAACAGCTACGATGAGTGGTTATGTTAGCCACCCTCTTCACACTGCCATGTTTTGAGAAGTTCCAAATTTACCTGGAACCCTTTACTACCCGAAAACACCACTTGTTCCTCAAAAAAATGAGTCTCTTTTAAGCTCTTTTTAGACTCGCTAAATATGAAAAGATTGACGAGCTATTGGCCTTTCCAACTCGTCAAAGTAAAGGGAAGCACCATCCCTCCTGTACATTTTAATCTTTTGGGACCTGAGGGATTCCCAAACAAAAGATCGAGTGCTTGTCCTTTTTGGCTTGCTAAAGCGATCGAATAGTCATCCCTTTCGTATTATTTTATACTTTTTTGGACTTAAGGGATTATGCTACGAAAAAGGACCACTAGAGTTTCCTTTTCGTCCCTTTTCAAACTCTCTAAACATGAAAAGGACCGAGTTATCCTTGTCGTTAAACTCTTTAAAACAATAGTGATAAACTTGTCCAGCCAAACAAGAACGATTTTCACTGTCTGTAGGCTCACTAAAACATAGCGACAGGTTTGCCCATAGGGAAAATTATAGAACAAGCATATGTTATCCTCCTCAAGCTTGACAAAAATAAAGAGGTATTGGTCAGTAATGACTGGGTAAAAAGGGAAGAAAACTTGAAGAACTTCATTGGTAGCAGGTCACTCTTGAACATGACACCTTCACTCCATCACCATGATTGAGTCGGGTTGGGTTATTCCATTCACTGATCATATCGCCATTGGTCCTCCGTACCATCCATTTTTGGGGTTAATGCTACCAATCCATTTCAGTGTCGTCGATATGTTCAAGAGAAGCCATTCAGAGAATTCACCACCCAGCTAAGACCTCATCCACTACAATACCTTCACCCTCCATTTTTCATGACCGCCATTCCTAAACCTTGTATCATCAGATCGTTTTCACCTCTAGAAAATCATTTGCTTCATTTTGTGTTGTAGATGTGGGATACATTAAGGCCATCCTACGACGAGTCACTTCTTATCGACATCAGCTTATTATCCAATAATTTGACTTAGAAACAACCCTTTCAGTACTTTGAAGCTTGCATGCCTCAATGGCAAGTTTCTCACTTCCGGCAACAGGTTTACATCAATGGCCTTCGACCGAAAGATTTTACGTGGTGTTCGACATTGAATCATATATTCACACCACGTGAATTGTATTGTAGTACCTTGAGGTTCATTATCATTATCGGCGATTCCTCTCACACCTATTAACATCTTACATCACTGGCTGGTAATCAGGTGATGTCTTTCCATGTTCGACTCCAGGACATCTTTTCACATGGATTGACTTGTACATCAGGCGAAGATTGAACGAGTTTGAAGACCCCGGATCTAGTTTCATCCATCCGGGCTGTGATATATTCAGGAAAATAAAAACATCAAATGTACACAGAAGCTGCACAAATGATCATCCAAGCTAAGGGATGATGACTCTACATACAAAGAATCACCAGCCTACAACTGCAGATGGTTATCTGTTCCATGTACATGAAAATGAATTTATAAAGCTGAGCATGGGAATGCCTGCCTCAGCTAGATCATGAAAATAATATGATGATGATGTATTGTATTGTATCTTATACAGGTCACCTTCTAGCTCGAATACCTCGGATCCTCATGATAAAGCATTTCACCCGACATCAGAAGATTTATGACCTCATGCTTTAGGGGGCAACTGTTATAGAAATATTTGGGCACTGCAACCCTAATCATAGATGTCAATAAACAAAGGGCTCTTTAACCCCTAAAAGTGTTGTTTCATACCCTAAAGGATCGTGGTCAACTGATTAAATCATTTCCCAGAAGTTCCACCTAAAAAACCACTCAGAACTGGCCAAAACTGGATCATATTGACTGCTCCATGGTCAAGGTGTGATGCATATTGGCTGCTACACTAGCCAGGTTTGATGCATACTGAAAGAGCCTTCTATGGGGTGTGATGGGCGAGAATAAACAAATGGTAGAGACAGTTCGCTAATTGGATACCCAGGGAATCTTCTAGAAACTTCTTATATGACACTTGCCTCTCTCAATTCGCCTAGGGATGAATAAGAGATCAAATAAATCTCCAAGTGGAACCAAGAACTATCAATGGAATGACACTAATCAAAAACCCAGAGCTTACTCACACCCTTGCAAGACATCTATAAATGGATCCCTCATCTGAGAGATCTGGAGGCTAGAATTTTGCAATTTGTAAGGAAACGTTGTTGGTTTCTCTTTGAGAAGAGACATTGTATTGTTGGGTGATCTTGCTTTTCATGAGGTGAAGAGGGATTTGATTCTAGGAGGATGATGTTGGATCAAACAGCTAGGTTGTAATCCTATCTTCTACTATTAATAAAGTTATTTGAGTTTCCTCCATATAATCATGTATTTGTGAATATTGTTATTTGTGAATGCAATTGTATGGTCAATGTATTTCCGATTCTGCATTGTTTATGGTATTATAGATCGAGATGATTTGATGGTGTTTTGTTACTTTGTCTTTAGAGGTATTCTCTAAAGCGGGACAAGTAGAAGAGGAGTCGCAAGTTCCATCAAGGGAGAGAGGAAACAAGCAAGGAGCCAAGCGGAAGATCTAGGTTGGTCCCCTTTGCTTCTCTCTTATCTATCATACATAAAGGAAATCCCAATTTGCTTTGATTGTTTGTTTCTAAGATAGCTACCCATCTTAGTGGGACTAGCAGATCAAAAAGACACTAGTTTTCCCGGAAACATTATGGTAAAGAACATTTCAAAGGATATTTTTTGAGACCTATTTATGGGAACTAGTAAAGTTAAGAATCGAACATGAGGTGTGTCTCTTTGAACCTAAATCTCTAGAGCATGATTTTAGTCTAACAAGAAAAGTTGAAAGTAAAAATATGGCCACTAGAAAATTGGTCACTAATAACTAAAAAAAAAAATCTCTCTCTTCTAAACCAGTAAGGTTGACACCTTAGCAAATGGATTAAAGAATAGAAACGGGACTATGTTTCACCTGTGACAAGTGTTGGTGATTAGATTTGCATACTTTTATTCACCCTTTTACCCTACTCTTTTTATCCATTTCACGCCAATAGTGGTTAATTGATATCTTGAAACGCGCAAGTATACCTCTCGTTATGTCTTGATGGATTATTGTTCAATGAAGCATAGTTGTAGGGGATTATTACCTAAGTGGCTTGCTAATTCAGTTATTTTTGTACATTTGAAGGGAGAATGACCAGGACCGTGATTCACTAGATGATACCGTCAAAATTGGCAACGTTATCCTTGGATATTGGCTGCAACGGTGAATCAATCCTTCAATTGACACACTGATATCTTTTACATTTTGTTTTTTTTCAGAAAACCACCATGTAATTAAGGGCAGATGGTGTCATAATTCTAGAAGCTATATTATTGAAAAATTGTATACAGTAGAGTTGTGGGTTGTGAAAGCTATGATGTTAAAAGTCATTAAGGTTACAAAAGAAATACTCTAACTTTGAGTCTGTAACAGCATACTTGTAATATTTCTTTTATTAATGATAATTTGATCTTCTGAGCATATCGTGATTCGTTGATCTCACCACATCCCTGATCAGGGAGTTGGGCCCACTCTCCTGACCACGTGCTGGTGGATTAGATGTGTGTTAGGTTTATTTCTGTGAGTTTATCATTGCTGTGAATTTTTATCAATGTGTTCTTGTGAGTCCTAATTGTTGTTACTCTTATTGATGTTAAAGTTATCACTTGTTGTTACTCTTATTTGTTGTTATAGTTAACACTTGTTGTTACTCTTATTTGTTGTTACATTATTGCTTGTTGTTACACATTGATGAATTTATAGTTAATCTTCAATGTTGGGTAGGGAAACTGTGACCTGCACATATGGTGCACGATAGCCTTGAAACAACTGGTAGAACCCTGGGTTGACAACTAAAGGTGGATTGGGTGAATTACATTATTCATACATCGACACCAACATTTTGGTGTTGTTGACGGGGAGGCTATCAAAGGGGTTAAAGTATAGCCAGTATTGACCATAGGACTAATCTCTCATCCTGGGGAAGGAATCTTACACCTTTCTCCAGTTCCTGAGCATTAGACCATTTGGTTGTTTGGTTCCTTGCTTTTCTTGTTTTTGTAGGATTATTCTCTCGCCCTGGGGAAGGAAGTTTTTATCACCTTGCTCCAGGTCTAGAGCTTTAGATTGCTTTGTTCTACTTTCATAAGTATTTCTCTCTCATCCTGGGAAGGGAAGTTTTATTTTTCACCCTGTTTCAAGTCCTAAGCTTGATTTCTGTGATTTTCTTATTTTCTTTCTTTTGTTTTCTTTAGGGGCCACTCTATCGTCCTGGGGAGGGAATTTCTTATCTTGCTCTAGGTCTTGAGCTTTTAATTTGTTTCAATGTTTCCCTTTTATTTCTTGATTGTATGAACAGAAACACCAATAAAAGGGGCAGAGGGAGACCCCCGAAAAGAAAAGGGGTTGATTTGGGCAGGAAAACTTACATCTAAGAGATCATCTCAAGGGCTGAGTCAGGAGCATCATTAGATATCATACGCAATCTGGAAGACAATCGGTTTCACAACCAGAGCCACCTTCAATAGAAGAAGTGAAATTCAGGGAAGAAGAAGCAACACGCAGGATCAGAGGAACTACATATTGCAAGTTCAGAGGAAGACAATTTGAGTGAATTTGCACCATTTGATCAAGGAAGTCTTGTTAAACAACTTCCATCACCTGTGATATAACAGTCAGAGCTAGAACCTGTTGAAATTCCAAGTGAGTATTGGCAGATATTCATGGCTCCTACAACTTCTTAAATTGAATTTCCAATTGGAGATATCAGAGGGGATGAAAATATGAATCCTATTCCTTTGACAGGATTACCTAATTTCCGTGATCTTACTTCCAAGGATTCGGACACATTCCTTTTTGAATTCAACATTGTTTGTCGGGGATATGATCACATTTTTTATGCTCATAAATTCAAGATATTCCCTACTACTTTGAAGGGCACATATTTAAGATTGTTTATGGGTTTAGGAGGAAAATCTATTGCTACATGGGATGATATGAAGATGATTTTCTTCGAGAAATATCAGGACTACTACAAATCCCAGGATGTAAAGGAAGAAATTTCTAAGATTATGCAGAAAGAGGATGAGAATATGGAATGTTTTCAATATAGTTTGCAGAGATCAGACCACAATGACCTGGATAAGAATATCTTGAAGGTCATTTTTCTCAAAGCAATTACGGAGGAATATCTAGAGCTATTGAACGTAGTAGGGAAAGGAGATATATCAAAGGAGGAATTTTATACCATCTGTGAATTATGCATAAAGTGTTCACGAGGGGTTGTGAGACAGAGGCAGGGAATCTGAACTCTTAAAACATCAAACAGTGGAGTTACAAAGGCTAAAATTGGGAATCTGCTAGACAACCTGAGAATCAATATCCTGAGCACATTATCATCGCAGCTACACATGTTTCAGGGGAAACAAAAGCATATGGAAGCAGAGAAGGCCATGTCTATTTTCTTCCCTTAATGCAGGAAGAAGCATCTATTTAAGGAATGTCCATTAAATTTTCTGGAGACTTGTGTGATATGCAAACAGAGTCATTCCACTAGCTCTTTCTCATCTCTTCCTGGATTGGAGGCAGTATTTCAAGGAATGAATGAAGAAGTAGAACATCTTTATTTTATGGGATCAAGAAAACCATGGAAACCATGAACGCCAAACATGAATCAAGGTATGCCTCAAGACTCGTCTCGATATTTTAATAATATGAATTTTGGTCAACAGTATGTACCTTTTTTCACCTTCTTGGTCGTAGTATTACCAATATCACATGCCCTGGAAACCCTGGTACCCTCAATCTGGTCCAAATTCTTCATGGTCTCAGAACTGGCATGGACCTCCTCCTCCTCCTTCAAGAAAATTCTCCCAACCTATGCCACAATAGCAGCTACAGTTACCTGCTAATGCGGCCACCAGTAATCCTCCTCTTCATCCTCAATTTCCTATCCAACCCAATCCAAATCCAAATAACAAAGGGGCTCACCAGGTTGAGCCACTCAACCTCCCTGCATATAGTATTGCCACTATGGAATGTAATTTATTAAATCTTCGATCTGGTCAGGTGGTCAATACTCAGAATTCACCTATAATTGTTGAGCATACCGATGATGAAATCTCGGAACCGGAACAAATAACGATGGGGGATGAGCCAGCATAGTTTCTAATAAAGCAAAAAACCCCTTCACAAACTATTTTTACTAGAGAATGTTAGACTGGTTCACCTTATCCAAAAATATTATCTTTGAGAAAACAAAGTTCTCATCTTGAATTTGACTTTTTAGGGGAACTGCAGAATTTATTCGTTAAAATTCTGTTACTTCAGGATATGAAGGATGTACCAAATTATGATAAGACAATTAAATAATATTGTTGTAAGAAACCTGGCAGAAAACCAAAGGACCCACTTATTATTCATGTCATGGGTAAGTTATCAGATATCATGCTGGGGAAATCTATACCTATCAAATACGGGAATCCTAGGAACACGATTCTGACAGTACAGATTAATGGGGTGGATATACCAAATGTACTAGTAGATTTGGGGGCAGCAATTAATGTTATAACCTCTGCAACCATGATTACCTTGGGTTTGCGGAAACTTAAACCAACTCCCACAGTCCTAGAACAAGGAGATTAGTCTACTATTGGACCAGTAGGGAAGCTGGAAGATATCACTATTTCGGTAGACTCATGGCAGTACCTCGTTGACCTTTTGGTTTTACATACCCAATCCCCAGTCAATGGGCATCCTTTGATTTTAGGAAGACCTTGGCTCGCAACTACAAATGCTTACATTGGGTGTCGATCTGGAAACATGGTAATATCCAATGGGGAAGTTGCAAAGAACCTTACCCTTTACCCCCTGCAGAACCAAGTTCATTAAATAAACTTGTATTTACCTTGATACAAAATTATCTACCTACTAAAGAGCTTGAATTTGAGAATGAAGAAATTAGACCCATCCTTACCATCAACTAGGCTCTTTGTTTTAAAGATGAAACATAGGACGATGCCATTAGCACCTTTATCAGCAATCCCCACTCCATTTCTGATTCAACCCGTCAGCTATTAGAAATTGTCATGAGTTGCAATGTTCATGAAGATAATGAGCCAGAAACAGAAGTAGAAAACATTCTTGAAATTGTACCTCGTAATAGTGTTCTTGTAGAAATTGAACGAGGAAAAATATTGAATATTAATCCTGACCTTTCACACTCCCAATTTGAACAGTTGTTGAAAGTCCTTTGGGAGCACAAAGAAGCCTTTGCTTGGGAGTATACTGATATGAAAGGCATCCCTTCTAATTTATCTACTCATCATATATACATTAAAGAGGAATGTCGACCTATAAGGCAGGCACAAAGAAGAATGAATCCTGCCTTAAAAAACATTGTCAAAGATGAATTGTAGAAGCTATTAGATGTAGGTTTTATGTATCCAATATCAGATAGTCAATGGGTTTCCCCAATGGTCATTGTTCCTAAGAAGAATGGAAAGTGGTGGATCTATGTTTATTACAGGGAACTAAACAAAGCAACTCAGAAAGATCATTTTCCTTTACCCTTTAGTGACCAAGTCCTTGATACATTATCAGGACAAAACTACCTTCACATGCTCTTGGGGAACCTTTTCCTACCTTGTCCTTCCATTTGGCCTCTGTAATGCACCTACTACCTTTCAAAGGGAAATGTTAGGAATTTTCTCTCATCTAGTTAATGATAGTGTTGAGATTTACATGGACGACTTTACCCCATATGGGGATTCCTTTACAGAAGCTTTGAAAAACTTAGAGAAACTACTTGAAAGATGCAATAAAACACATGTTTCTCTAAGTACATTCAATTGTCATATGATGATGAAAGAAGGGATAGGGTTGGGACACTTGCTTTCAGCTGTAGGAATTCGGGTTGATCCTGCGAAGGTAGAGGTAATCTTAAAATTTCCTACGCCTAAGACACTGACACAGGTGCGCATATTTATTGGTTATGTTGGCTATTATAGGTGTTTCATAGGAAAGATTTCTAAAATACCATTCCCACTTTTTCAATTGTTACCTAAGGATGCAAAATTTGTGTGGACGGATGAATGTGAAGCAGCTTTTGTAGAAATCAAGTAACTAGTCTGCAAGGTTCCAATATTATGTGGTCCTAACTGGAAACTCCCATTTCACATCTCTACTGATGCTTCTCAAACAACAGTAGGGGCGGTTTTTGGGAAACGGGAGGACAAGAAACTATATCCAATTTACTATGTCAGCAAGAATTTGACCCCTGCTGAATTAAACTATACGGTAACTGAAAAGGAGTTCTTGGTTGTCATTTATGCTATCAATAAATTTCGGCATTATATCACAGGGTATATTAATTTCGTGCACACCTATCATACAGCTATCATGTATCTGATGAACAAACCAATAACCCCTGGTCGCATTATAAGATGTTACTATTAATTCAAGAACTTGATATTACCATTGTAGATAAACCAAGGAAAGACAATATAGTTGCAGATTTTCTGTCTACGATGGATACTAGTGATGAAGGTACACCTCTAGAGGATAGTTTTCCAGGTGAACATATTTTTTCAATTTCTACTCACACTCTGTGGTATGCAGATATTTCTAACTTTCTTGCTACAAGAAAGGTGCCTCAACACTTTCCTTACATCGAACAGCGAAGGATTATCCATCATAGTGCTCATTATTCATGGATAGAGGGATATATCTTTTACACATGATCTGATCGGAAAATTCAGCATTGCATAAGTGGAGATGACATCTATGATGTCCTGAAATTTTCTCATGATGGCCCCTATGGGGGCCATTTTGTAGATACGCAGACAGGTCATAAGTTGTTAAATATGGGATACTATTGTCCTTCTATTTTTCGTGATTCAAGGAAATATGTTAGAGGGTGCGATAGTTTCCAATGGATGGTCAGCCTGGTCAAGCAGATGAAATGTTGTTACAACCCCAACTAGCTCTTGAGCCCTTTGAAAAATGGGCTATCTATTTCGTTGGACCATTTAATCCGCCTTCATAGCAGAAAGTTCACATTCTAGTTTACACGGATTACATGACAAAGTGAGTAGAGACCAAGGTTGTTGTGAAAGAAACAGAGCAGGTTGTCTCAGAATTTTTATTTGAAGAAAATCTTGCATGGTACGGAGCTCCTAGATAGATAGTTTCAGATGGAGGGGCACATTTTACTTCACATCTGATAGCAGGACTTATTCAAAAGTATGGAATCAAGCATAGGGTAACATCTCCATATCACCCTCAGATGAATGGTCAAGTTGAAAGCACAAATAAGGTACTAGAGAGTATTCTTACAAATACTGAAGTGAACCATCGCCAGAATTGGGCTAAAAATCTTCCTGAGGCACTGTGGGCATATAGAACAACATGGCGGAATACAACAGAGTTTTCACCATATGAGCTTGTCTATGGGAAATCCCTTTTGTTTCCAATGGAATTCAAAATTAATACACTCAAGACATCCCTTGAAGTAGGTTTAGATCTTTCAGAAGCCCAAAAACACTGATTGGAACAGTTGAATGCGTTTGATGAAATTCATTTGGTAGTTCTCTAGAATACTGCTGCAATCCAGCAACAACGAACTAAATGGTATGACAAATTCATTAAGAAAAATTTCATTCAAAGAAGAGATTGGGCATTACTCTATGATTCTTGGTTCAAGGATTTTAAGGGAAAACTCTACTCCGGGTGGTTGGGACCATATGAAGTTGACACTTTGTTTAATAATGGGATTGTTAGACTTATAACAATTGATGAGGCGCATACTCCTTTGATCGTGAATGGACATCGCCTCAAATTATATCATCGTCCAGCTTCAAGAGACTCCTTTATTAAATATGTCTCTAATAACTCTGGTTTTGAAGTCATTAGTGCAAGGAATTCCTCCTCTGCACCCATGATCTGAAAAAATAAAAATAAAAAATTAATTAATTAATTAATAAAAATTTAAATTTAAATTTAAATATATATATATATATATATATATATATATATTATAATATTATATTATATAATGTTTTTACTATCAATCTTTTTCATGTAGGTACCACACTGGTGTTGTTACTCCGTCATGATTTTCGTCTAAGTACCCTAATGTTATTACTCTATCGCGATTTTCATCTAAGTACCTCGGTGTTGTTACTTCGTCGTGATTTTGACTAAGTGTTCAAGTAGTGTTGTTACTCCTCAGGTGTTGTTACTCCCTGATCTGAAATGTTGGGCAAACTTGTTAATCCTATTCAAGTTCCTTCTTCAGAATTAAAAATGTGTTTAGGATCGTCTCAAATTAACCGAAATGTGAAGGATTATGTGTCAAGTATTGAGTGTATTTTATGACAAATTTATGAGGTTAATTAGTTGTTTAAAACACATATACATAAACTAACTGTGGAAAAATAAAACACAACAAACTCATAACACAACTCCTTGGACCTACTTCAATGGCTAGGCCCTCTTTGGATTAATGGTCAATTCTTTGATCACATGCACTTGAAGTGCTCCAATGGATTTTCAACCTGCTCCATTGGATTTATAAGACCCAAGAACCCCACAAATGACTTTCCAAGCTCTACATTTGGACTTCAGCTAATCTAGGCTTGACCTCCTCTACTGGTGGCCCTAGGCTTCCTTAAACTTCAACGTAGAAAAATCACATACAAAAGTGCCTTTATTCCTCTACAACATGTTCCATTGTGTTTAGAGCATCAAAATAATATAGGAATGACTCTTTCTGAGCCAAAATTGGTCAAAAATTGAAGAAGTTATGGTCTCTTCAGTTTTCCGTAGGAAAACTCCACCAAATCTCGACAAACTCCAGTTAACTCCGCTAAATTTGGAGTTCTTCCAGATTTGGTGGACCCGCCAAAACTTCTGCCAACCTAATCCAAAATTAATTAGATTATAAGATTATATTAATTAACACTAAACTCACTTAGCGCATTAATCTGGCACGGTTAGTGTTAGCACCAGCCTTTGGTTTCGGTGTATTGGTCATATGGGGAGGGGGCTAGCTCCTTACCTTCCAATGCACCACATTTAACATTTAAATACAAACTACGCCCTCCATATGTTAAGTGCAATAGTGTGGTATAGAGGTATAGCATTGTGCTTGTGTGGGCGAGGTCACGAGTTTGATTCGCGGCCTGCCAACTATAATTTTACCCAAACTTTGAGAGGGCACATGGCAGCCTCTCATTGGTCCACCTCAGTGTCATTGACCAATAACGTCCTAACAAGTGTCAAAATTTGATTGATCCATATGTCAAAAAAATTTGGGAATATTACTTGGAATATTCTTTTTTCTGACTGGGATGTACAAATGCCTAGTCAGCATCCTAGTCAGTTTGTACCCAAAATTTACATGTTTGACAAAATGGACAGAAGGCTCTATCTTTCTCACACGAACTCAGTTTTGAGTGAAATGACTTGCGTTGGGATCATATCATTGAGACAGACATGGCCGTTTAGGTTTTGAGCAATTTTGAGAACTTTTATTTTTGAGCAAAGTTTTGCCCCTAATCCAGATTCCGAGCACTCCTTCCCACTAATAGGATTTTGGACCCACAAAAGTTGGTTATCTAATGGGATTTGAATACTGTTATCCTTCCCAAGTTTTATCAATTTATTCTACTTTGGAAAATCTCCATAAAAACCACTTGGATTCACTGACATGCCTTGTCTTGCAAATGGCTTGGTACTTCAACCAATGTTCTCCTTTTGCTACCGACCCAATCCAACACTTGTTGGTTGCTTGTTGATTAAATACCCTGTTGTACCAAAGTGATCCCTCGGTGCTTGGAAAGCTAACTAATGGCCTTCTCATTGAGAATCATGTTCGTCCTTTGCAACACATGCATTCGATGCAAGATTCTCCTTGGAAACCACTTTTCCAAGTTAAGCCCATTTGAGTGAACTATAGCAATGAGTTCCAATATCAGTGATAACAAGAAAAGAAATGACCATTCTTTTACCTCCATGGTTCCCAATTCCACATCTGGAAGAATGCATTCGCCATCTCTTTCGCTTCTTGGCGTCAATAGATTAAATGGTCTACAATGGCTGCAAATTGTTTTTGGCATTTTTGTCCACTTTCGCTTCTTGATTCTATCATATTCTAGTATTAACATGTTGTTCATGTCATGATTTAAGAATTAAGGCTAATCATGAGCCTCTTGCTCAAGCATGGACCTTCCAAAATCCTATGACATCGTGTCATAAGAAACACCATTAACTTTGAAAAACATTCATGCAAGAATATAACTTAACGACCTCTTCCTTTTTCTTCTTCAAAGCAACAAATGTCATAGCATGTGAACATCGCCATGTACTCTTACATATTGGTGTATAAACCATCGACTAAACACAATTCGAAAAAACATGCTTCTTCAAACAACTGACTTTCAAGTCAATCAAAAGCATGTACAACAACTTGATGCTATACAACAAGAATTCCACATTCTCATGAAACAATTCGTCACATCTCACATTCATCTTTGGAGAGAAAATCAACTCTTCCAAGTCAATATAACATACATGTAACAATAAATCGACCACACAAGCCGACACTCATGCATGTGCAAATGATCAACATTCTCAAGTTGACAATGTACATGTTAAGAAAGCAAACAACAAACACAATTCAATCACTCATGCATGTTCAAGTACAATGAAACTATTAAAAATTCCACTATTTACACACACAAACTCTCATGCATGTATAACAATTCTAAACTCTCTTACAAGTACAATCACAAGTACAAGAATCCCATTGGCATGTACAAGTACTTAAAGAGCTAAAATGACTAAATTTGTTGCAATAAAGTGAGTCAACATACTCCACTTTCGAATAGCTTACTGGCTTAAATATGCAAGTTCAAGAATGCAACATGCATGCAAATTTGTAGTTGCAAATTTCCATCTTTGTTGCATCTAACTGAGTCAACATAACTCTACTTTTCCAACATCTTGCTTCATGCAATATGCAGCATACTTTCAAGAGAAATAAATGCATCCAAATAACAAGTAAATGCATCAGTAAGGCAATATTTGCATAAATTATCAAAATAAATGCAAGGCCTTAATTCGTTAAGAAATCTAGCCATCTCTTTCCAAACCATTCATTTCAATGGCGCTTCTTTCAGCTGCACTTCATCATGTGTATCATCCTGACCCACATCAATTATGGAATCCTCTTTTCCATTCTTACCAAAATCTCTCTCCACCTTCTTCAAATGTCATGGATGACTTGTTGGATGCAAATTCCAACACTTGTCTACAATATGACCCTGTTTATGGCAATGAGTGAAAAATAATTGCATCTTCTTTTCAACATGGTTTCCATTATCCAATGGACCTTTGGATTTATGTATCTTTTGTTTTAAAAGTTTCCTCTATATGGCTATCCTCTTCCAACACCTTGAAACAGTATGGTTATTCAAACCACAAAAGGAACATGTAAATTTTCTCCAAATCTTATGTGAATATTTACCATGTTTATCATAATCAAAAGAAACTTGATTAAAGGCATATTTATACCTTTCACATTCACCTTTGTCTCCTTCTTGAAGAATTGAATTTGATGAGGTAGTGGTTCTCTTCGGAATACCAACAATGGTTTCAATGACCTTAGAGATTTCAACATCCTCTTGTCTATCATTTCCACTAGTTGCATGCTTATGAGCATCTTCCTGCAAAGTGGGTATAAAACTTTTGCATTTCTCCTGAACACAAGCTTCACAGTATTGAGGTAATGAACATGTAATGAAAGTCCTTCTTGGAACACCTTCATGTGCCTCCTTAGATTTGGAGCATTCTCGATCATGTTGTCCTTAACCAAGACCCAAATACCTAGGTCTTTCCTCAACAACGATTGGCTCAACTATGCCGAGTGCATGTTTGCCTAACCATTTACCTTCATAGCCCATATTCATCAATAATTTGGACCCTATTCCTCTAGTGTGTCTTTCAGAAGCATCAAAACATTCATTTGGAGAGTAAATTGAATATAAACTTGAATTTCATACCTCATTTTCATGCACATACTTGGCTAGGGTTTCATTGGCAACATGGAGTTGAATCTTTATCTCATGCATCTTTTCAAGAAGCTCTTGCTTCTCCTCCTTCATGGCCATTAACTTCTCTTGAAGTCTAGTGTTCTCCTTCATATATTCATTCATCTCATGCGTCATATCTCTCATGATGATAAGCTCTTGTAACATCTCTAAATCAAAGAGTCTTTCTAAGGAAGATGGATTAGAAACATCACTTGTTAAATTTGCCATCACATAAACTTGCACACAGTTAAATTCTCCTTGCACAAATACAAAACCAATAGCTAATTTTCTAGCTAACCTTGGCAAACCATCTCAGGGTTAAAATGAGCTAACAAGTTCTCTGATACCAAATTGATATGAAATTTTGGGCAAACCTGCTAATGCTATGCAAGCTCTCTCATCGGTATTAAAAATGTGTTTAGGATCGTCTCAAATTAACCAAAATGTGAAGGATTATGTGTCAAATAGTTAGTGTCTTTTATGAGAAATGTATGAGGTTAATTAGTTGTTTAAAATACATATACAACAAATAAATTACAGAGAAACAAAACACAGCAAACTCATAAGACAAAGCTGATAAAGGAGTTCACCCCTCTTGGGCTACATCTCCTTGGACCTGCTTCAATGGTTAGGCCCTCTTTGGATTAATGGTCAATTCTCTGATTACATGCATCTACAGTGCTCCAATGGATTTTCAACTTGATCCATTGGATTCAACAGACCCAAAAATTAATTTCCAATCTCTGCAATTGGACTTCATTTAATCTAGGCTTGACCTCCTCTCCTGGTGGCCCTAGGCTTCCTTAAACTTCAACATAGAAAAATCACATAGAGAAGTGTATTTCTTTCTCTGCAACCTATTCCATTGTGTTCAGAGCCTCAAAATCATCTAGGAATGACTCTTTATGAGCCAAAATTGGTTGAAAATTGAAGAATTTATGGTCTCTTCAGTTTTCCTTAGGAAAACTCCACCAAATCTTGAGAAACTCCAATTAACTCCGCCAAATTTGGAGTTGTGCAAAATTTAGTGGACCCGCCAAAACTTTCGCCAACCTAATTCAAAATTAATTAAATGATAAGCTTGGATTAATTAACACTAAACTCACTTAGTGCATTAATCTGGCGCGGTTAGTGTTAGCACCGGCCTTTGGTTTCGTTGTATTGGTCATATGCGAAGGGAGTTGGCTCCTTACCTCCCAATCTACCACATTTAACATTTAAATACAAATTGTGCCCTCCATATTTTAAGTGACATAGTGTGGTATAGCAGTAGAGTATTGTGCTTGTGTGGGCGAGGTCATGAGTTTGATTCCTTGGCCTACCAACTATAATTTTACCCAATCTTTGAGAGGGCACATGGTAGCCTCTGGGCTTGCCATGCGTCAGCCTCACATTAGTCCACGTCAATGTCGTTGACCAATAACATGTCGAAAAGTGTCAAAATCTGATTGAGCCATATGTTGGAATATTTTGGGAATATTCCTATGAATATTCTTTTTGTTGATTGGGTTGTACAGATGCCTAGTCAGCATCTCAGTCAGCGTGTACCCAAAATTTGCATGTTTGACAAAACAAACATAAGGCTCTATCTTTCTCATACGAACTCCATTTTGAGTGAAACAAGTTGCGTTGGGATCGTATCACTAAGACGGAGGTGGTTGTTCAGGTTTTGAGCAATTCCGAGAACTTTGAATTTTGAGCAAATTTTTGCCCCCAATCCAGATTCTGATCACTCCCTTCGATGTTGTTACTCCTCCATTGTTGTTACTCCATCAAGGGAAGTAACCAAGTATGTATCTGATCAAATTCATGGATTTGATTAATAATTCATGTGACATGTCTTGTGTTGGGCATGGAATCCCCCCACAGCAGGTTTTGGGGCTCAAAGCCAAAGTTTTGGTCAAAGGTTTTGTAACACTCCGCGAATTGCAGGCGCGGAGCGCGAAGTAGAGGTTAAGTCATAGGGTTGTCCACCCTAAAGTAATATAATATAATGTAAAGTCATGTCGGCCTACCCATGGTCCGCGGACCATGGGATTGTATAAATAGAGCGAGGCTCTAAGTTGTAAAAGGGAAGGGAGAATAGAGTGAATAGCGAAGGAATGGTTCAAGCTTAGAGTAGGATTCTAAGTGTAATGGGACGTGGTAGTAGGAAGAGGCTCTACAGCTGAGTGTGTAGAGGCCTAGTAGAGTCTGCAGCTGAGTGCGCGGACCCCTGCAGCTGAGTGTGCAGGGCGGTGTCGAGTCTGTAATTGGGATTGAAGATTAATAAAGAGAAGTTGATTCTTATTTCTGTGTATCTGTTGTGCATTATCTTTATATTAGTTTATGTATCACATGTGCTGATATGATTGTTGAATATGTTATAATAACCATAATTCTTACACACACACGTTAACTATCAATTAATTAGCAAGGAGCTTGGGTATTATACGAGTTGCGCCCCGAGCAGGGCTGCGCGGAAACAGAAGCATGGGTTGCGAAGGAATAGCAAGTGCGCGTAGCGACAGGTCGAACCGCGAACCTCCAAAAGCCCATTAAAGATCCCAAGGGTGTGGAAACCTGGTTCCAGCACCCTCCCATACTACTTCGGGTGAGACCTTAGTCCACGCTCCACGGACTGTTGCCAAAAGGGCTAGTAATACTAGGATTTTCTTGGCTAAATCACCTCTAAACCTGGGTCAGGCCCATACAAGCCAACAAATGGTTCCATTTTTGGACCGAGATCTGCATAAAGGATGTTTGATGTCATGCCACTGGAATCCAACAAAGAAATAAATTAAAGAGTGGTTGGACAAGAAGATTCACGATTTCGTGGCATAGGAGAACAGAAATCCACGAGTATCTAAGGAATAGTGGCTGGAGCGCTACTTGTATACAGAAATCCATGAAATTTTGCGGATCGTGAAGTTAACAAATAGTCAAGGAAGGTGTAGGCTCGACAAACCAATAATGTGGACTCCAGAACTAGTACGCAGACCAGAAGCATCAGAAGATAAGATAGCACGAGTTGTGGGCCATTGGCTCAACCGAATAATAGGAGGATTTATCATTGAGTTCGCGGTAGACACGACCATCAGCTACAGTGAGGTAGAGCGATGTTTTCTCAAGGGACTGCGAGGTAAGTATATTAAATCTTTGAACACTTGGATTAAGATGCTATTGTGTGAAAAGCAGGTTATGCGAATAAATTAATTTTTGGGACTACGCAAAGTGGGAACATCTATAGAAGAGGAAGTAGTGAGGAGATGGAAAGTAGTCCCTTAATTTCACCCTCGCGGGAAAGCGAGGAGGAGCTCAAGAAAGTTTCTCCGAGAAGCGCAGTCAGTTTGATAAGACAGAGAATTCCACGTTTACCACCCCACCCACACCGCCACCTGTTTCACCCCCCTCACCTCCATCTCCACCCACTCCACCTCTACCACCACTGCAGTTCAGTATGGAAAGTGTGATCAAGCTGCAAGTGTTCAGATCCGGACCAATTCTATTTCGTGGTAAGAGAAGTATGGGAAGCACAGTACGTCATGGATGATAATATTAAAAAGGCTACGCTGGTGAGCATGCTGCAGGATCGCACATTAATGTGGTTTATCAATAATTCTAATGACCACTCGAACGCAGGAATTGCAGAGATCGAGACCGTGCTGAACAAGGAATTTAGCAGGCCAAAATCAAAGACACAATCAATCATCAGGTTTAAGGAGATCCTGATGCTCCCGGGTGAGACCCCCTGGGATCTGGACCAAAGGCTAAAGAGTATGATCCGCGAAGCCAATATGACGTTAACAGATGCACAACATCGCGCATGGTTTGTGGCCTCACTTACGCCACACTTAAGGGTAGCGTTGTCATAGCAAAAAATTTCCACCCAAGCTGAAGCATTGGACATGGCAATGAGATTTCATGAGACCCCTATACAAGATCCTAGGTTTGGAGTCCAACAAATCCACGTGCAACTGCAGAATCTGTGTCTAGAGATGCAAAGTTTGAAACAGGACAAGACAACTCGGTCGGAGGTGCGTGAGGAAGTATGGTGCATAAAATGCAAAGACAAGGGCATGACAAGGACCATTGTCTAGTGTTCGCGAACTACTTGGTGTTAAGACCAGAGGCACAGGAAGGGCCGAGCACAGCGTCTGCATTATGATGCGTGATCTACCAGATAGGAGGAAAATACACCACGGATAATTATCATCTATTGCAGAAGTATATGAAAACGTCCCAGCAATTGTTTTGTAATTTCTATAGATCAATAGGCCATGACGAACACACCTGTCGAAGCTATGAAGTAATGATGGATCGGCCTCTTTCCTATAGGGTACAGGCCGAAAAGCGAGCCCTCAACCCAAATGCAGCGATGGCATGCGCTAGGTTTAAGGGGCGAGGTTGGGGTCGAGGTGGAATGGGACCAGGAAGGGGTCACGGCCAGATAATTTGTTACAATTGCAGAGGGCTAAGGCATTATGCCCATGATTGTATGAACCTGACTAGGATATCATGTTGTTACTGTAATCAGTTTGATCATGAGGCAAAATATTTCCCTTCGTTGACAGTGAGGATGCACAAAAAGGGGGCACTCCAGCCCCCTCCGACCCAAAATTTACAAATGATACACGAAGAAGACCCAAATGTAAACATGATGCTCAAGAGTGGTATGACCATAGGAGATGATAAAGGGAAGCAACCAGAAGAAAGTGCATGGGTTCACAAGGCTCCTACAAAGGAACCCAAGTTTGACTTAGAACACGTGAAGGAGACATTCATGGAAACTAAAGAGAACTTCATGGACGCTTCCACTTCAGGTAGTAAGGATCAACTAGAACCAGGCATGGATCCTTCAATTCTCACTACCTTTCTGGAGACATGCATGAAACTGTTGCACGATAGCAAGACAGTGAAAGGGCTACAGGAACTTATCACTAGGTGCGTGGGGTTAGGAGAACCATGCATGGTCCAAAAAATTGGAAAGCATGCATTGCGCACCGGAAGGGAGATGAGGTTGACTGTGCAAATAGGTGAGTACGAAATGGATTAGGTAATCCTGGATATGGGTTTGGATGCGAATGTACTACCAAAGCAAACATGGGAACGCATGGGAAAACCTGCATTACAATGCTCCCCTATTTAGTTACGAATGGTGAACCAACAGAAGATTTTTCCCATGGGAAGATTGCAAGAGGTGATAGTCGATATTGAAGGCGCGAGCGCACAGACGGATTTTGAAGTGATAGAGATTGTTGATGACAACAATCCCTATCCCACGCTACTAGAAATAGACTGGGTTACCGATATGAAAGGGGTCATAAATCTGAAGAAGTGAAAAATGATCTTTGAGAAAAAGTCACTACGCATAATAGTACCACTAGATCCAACCGAAGGAGTGCGATACACTGAACCGGTGCACGACGATGATAGTGATGATGATCTCGGCTGTATCTATAAGATAACTGCAGAAGGAGAGGATTAGGTGAATCATACTGTAAATGGAAGGATTTCGTGGGAGCGCGAAAGCTCTTGCACTTTGGATTCAGATGAAGAGATAGAGCGATGGCAGAATCAGTTGCACGAAGTAACAACACTGAGTTGCAACATGATGATCAATTCATTGTGTTGCGTAACAACAGAGGCAAGGGAGCTTTCGACATATTATGGATTGTCAGCGGTGAATGAATTTTTGAGCAAATTCAAAAGTGCAGTACCAGAACAGCAGCAGTTCGATGCACTAAAGTGGGCACTGCGCAGTACACCCACACGATGGTGGGGCACCCATCAAGGAAATTTCAAGGACTTGTGCAGATGCAGAAGGATGATGTGCCTACGGTTTGGAAAATCCCAGCTTCAAATGCAAGTCAGTTAATAGGGTCGGAACAACCTGCGCGCCTACCTTTCTCAATTGGTACAAACATATGATGTAAAACCCACACAAGTGCACACCAGCCCCAGAATAACGAATCGAAACAAAGCACAGCAGCAGGAAAGGCAACGCGTGCTACCAGTTCTCTGCGACAAAGCTTTCTATAGGGTGTGCAAATTATTGAACAAGGTTTACTAGGTGAGACAAAATGATTGGGACTTATGCGTGCCAGTGGTTCGATGGGTCTATCGGACCATGTGTAAAACCCTAAATGTGGAGACGATTCCAAAGGAGAGGAACGGAATGGAGACAGTATTTATTGAAGAAAATACAAAAAGGAATTTGCACATACTGGGCCCTACAGTAGTGACAGTGCACGATGACCAGAAGGAAGAAATAACACATCTACGTGAGGTAAAACATATAAGGATTCACGAAGCCATTCGGTGAGGGAACCTTAGACTTCGCGCACTCGAAAAGGACCGGGTACAATTAAGGAAGGAAAGCATTTTGATGGACATTAAGATCAAGAGGCTGGAAAACAAGATCATGTAGGCATGTCTTGCTGATAAACCAAGGGTGACAAGGCAAGACATAAGTGATCATACCATTGTGCTAGAAGAATGTCGCCACAAATTTATGACTTTGTTGGCATGGCTACAAACGCACCTCACCAAACGCAGTAACCATGGGAGCGCACTACATACGGTAGAACGCACAGTGCCGCTGGTCGCGTAGACAATTGAGGAGTTTTCGCGAGCTATATTGGAAGGCCAGTTGAAGTCTCGCACAAGTGGTGCAACCACCTGACTAGTCGTAAAGAGCACAGTCTCAGCACTCCAGATAGTTGAAAGAGAGCGCGAGACTCTAAAAGAGTATGTTTGGGGGCTTCATGATGAGGGAGGTGCACGTAGAAATAACATGACATAAGGGTCACACCCGCACACGGTGGGTTGTGTTGCCGCGCAGGTAGGCTGGGAAGTGACCATTGATGTCACTTTTCAAGACAGGATGTCCGATTTAAGGCAAAAGGGAGCGGGCAGCGGGCATTTAAGACACGAATTAAGGACAATATTTGGGATGATCTGCTGCCAAGAAAGCATTAATGACTCAAAAGTCGGGGGAACGGTCGAATTCAAATTCAAAAGATGTTATAAAACTCCAAGGGCTAACCATGAGACAAAACTTGTTCATTTGAGATTTGAGCTACTACGAAGAGCACAGAGTGTTGAACACCAAGTGATATTTGAGCCCCCAAGTTCACGAAAAACCATAGACAATTCGAACAAGATGACAACCACCAGGAAAGGTGTGGGTTTTGTAGAGAGTACCACTGAGGAAGCCATGCAGAACCCTACGGTGTAGGTTGGGGATGGGCCAAAAATTCTGAAATCACCTCGGATAGCAAGGCCCAACGAGGATAAACAGGCAGCGAGACGAGTCCACATGTCCCCATGAAATCTGTGGTTTGGTAAACTTTCCATGGAAGAAAAGGGCAAGGTTGTCACCATTGAGACAAATGATGAGGAGGAGGACCTACAGGCTCTCGTAGATGAGATAGAGGTGGATGAAGAAATGGAGGAAGACATCCAGCGAGTGCACTCTGTTGAAAAATTGCCCGAGTACGTTCCTCCGCAGAAAGGGAAAGCTAAGGTACCCAAGGATTTGGATGCCGCTAAAAGCACACTCCAAACCCCGCTCCTCCCAGATTGAATTCTATTTGAGGGGTCAGCCCTGGGCTGTGTGCCCACAATGAAATTTGAAGATTAGGACCTCACAGACATCAAGAAGTTCCCACATTTAGAGACTAAGAACCTCATGAAACAGAGCAAGGAAGGGTCAGTTACAATGCTAGAGCTACAGAAATGGTTGCACGGTGTGGAGAAGGCCAGACTACTCCACCTGCTATGGATTCCACACTTTCACCATGCACCTATCACAATCTTCATCATCAGGCAGCTACTTTTCCTAGTGCATGATGGGTACTTATGGCTGGAGGAGCCTATTCCCATCACAGCGAAGATTATCCACAGGATTACCTAGCTTCCCTATAAGGGAAAGGACCCCGCAGAGATAGCCGGCAAAAATGAAGATTTGGCACTCACAGAGACCATGAAGATGAAGTACAAACTGGAAAAGAAGAAGAGGGGATACACAATCAGCAGCATTAAAGATAAAGGGGTGCACATAGCCACCCAACTCCTAGCCGGGAAGGTGATGAGAAAATGTCGCAGAGACGAGGTATTAGCGCCGCTAGTTGCGCTAGCAAAACAATGCACGGAGGGGTCCAATTCAACTAGGCCGAGTTCCTCTGTTAAGAATTGCTAACTAACTGCAAGGAAGCTCAAGAGTAGGGCAAGACCTTCCACTACGCATGGTTGCTCTTATATAGTTTATTGATGACAAGGGAATTGCCTGAGGACAGTCAGTTCCTTCATATTGAATAGGACTTGCCAGAGGCTGCAAAATATGCGTCGCTTTGGGCTACAAAGGACGCCATGCAGATCCTTGAAACTAAGATCTTCTGGGTGCACATGGAAGCAAGCATCTGGATGTGGATTAACATGAGGCTGCGCCTATCCCGCACAGTGTACAACAATCTGCAAAGCTTTGCAAACTTCAAGGCAAATATGCATAATGTGTATATCAAGGCGCATAAGGATCCAACACAGAACTGGACCAAGCTTCCTTTCATTGAAATTGATGATGTCATCTTCTTCATGCTTGAATCATGGCCTCCTGAGTGGTGTGCCTGAATCTGGTGGAGCAGGATAGAATAGCAGCACAAAAGCATAAGGATGCCACCAAGCTGTTGGCCCAATAGAAGCGCAACAAATAGTTGGCCACGGAGGTAAAGGTTGCCCACGAGGTAGCGAAGGTAGCCACAGAGCAGGCCAAGGCCACCGAAAAAGTAGTAGCAGCACAGGCAACAGGGGCCACCACGACGCAAGGGGAAGGGGGCCTGAACTTGTCCACAGGAAAAGGAGCAGAGGACACAACAGAAGGCGTGAACCCGAGCACAACATCTACACGACCGAAACGTTCATGTGTTATGAAAATATCAGGCCCACGAAAGAAGGCCAAGACTTCAAACTGGACATTTAACCAATTACATTGATAGAGGGTGACCTCTACGACATTAGCAACACAGTTCGCGAGGTCACTAGGGAAGCACTCCAGGAAGCTATGATGAAGCAACAGAATGTGTTGGGGGGCCTATGGGCACAGCTACAGGAACTTCAAGTGTGGCCCCCACAGGAAGGAACAATAGCCGCCTATGGTGCCAAAGGTACATCAGCAGAAGAGCAGCTGCTACTCGCAAAGATGGCCAACACCATAGTGCTACCGGAAGGAGCGCTAATAGTGGAGAGCAAGGAGGATAGAGCCGCGGTGGGCCAGATCAAGGGACTTGGCCTAAATTTATCTACCCTTTCGTGGGACACATTACACCAGTTGCAGGATGGCATAACAACAGAGCTACGCTCCCGGGAAGGCCACACGATCGAGGTATTAAGCGAGAAAATGATCAACATAGAACAGCTTAGCCTACAGTGTGACGAGCTAGTGTCACAGAACTAGCATATTGCACAAATAGTGAATGAAGTGTGTCGAGGCGTTCCAGAATTATCCATCGCCATATACCTACCAACCGAGATGCAGATCCACTATCTAGCAAGTGGATTCTGAAGCACGCATGAGGAAACAACATGAGTGCAATTGGAGCTAAACCTCTAGATTGATGAGCTACAGATGAAGGTGCAACCTTCCACTCCTCCAGAAGTTAAAGAAGAGCATGTTAGTGCAATTCAGAGAGGATTGGAAGAAATTGGACGGGTGGTGTAGGACTGAACCAGTATGTTGGACCAAGCATTAGATGTCCTCACATCCTTGTAGGAGGACCCCAACATACAGCACCTGGAAACAGAGGTGCATGAACTACAATAGCAGTATGAAAATGTCTTCAGAATGGCACAGACAATCCTCCTCACCCAACGGCTGGCTAAGATACAGTAGACAAGGGCATTGAAGGAGCAGGTGGATGTTGCAATACAGAAAGAGGCCCTTCTCAAAGCACGTGTCCAGCCTTGGATTAATGAGGCCTTCACCATTACGGCTGAGATTGAGGGAAATCTCACATAGATGTAGGGACTATATGCGCTAAGACAGATAGCAGAGCCTCATAAAAAAGCAACAGAAGAGCGCATGCAGCAAGTCCAGCAAACAGCATAACAGTGCGTCGCGGACCTTCGGGCAGTATGGGAACAGTTGGAGGGGCTCTGTGCCAAGATTGTTACACCAGCAGAGTGTTGGCCGGATAAATAAATCTTGTGGACAAGGCCGATCTTCCTAGTATCAACAGATATCTAGCAACAAGCAGGACAAGCAAATCTACCTTTCTTTAAACATATTAAGATTCATTAATAAAAACTAAAGAGGTGTTTTTGACCCTACCTTAAGTCCAATGCTAGTTTGTGGCAGGCATGCTCCAACCGTTTGAAAGAGTTTCCTTTTAAGAACCTGTAATCACAAACAAGCACACATCAAATAACACCTACATAGATAATATAATAAATCATGTTCATCATGGTGATCAAGGAATCCATGAAATAAACCATAAAACGCAGCTTATTGAGAAAAATAAATCTGATTGTATTAACTTTGAAATAGAAGAAATTTACAACCTTTGGTGCCTTGATGTTGTACAAGCTCTTCCCAGGGTCCAAACAGAAATCTCCTCTACTTTGACAAGCCTCACTCTCTTCCAAATGAGATCAAAAGCTCAATTAGGAAGACTAAGTTCCAGCAACATTTCACCTCAAAAATATTCAACTTTTTAACCTCCCAAGTAACCATCCCAATGCTTCATTTTATAGTGCAAAGGAAGGAGGTTACAAGTACACCATTGAAGGGATAGAGTCCTCCTTCAAAGGGATAATCTCCTCACATCAAGGGGTTAGCTCCTTAAGGTATGGGATGCATGAACCTTTAAGGAGTGAACTTTCCACCTCAAGATTCCCTCTAGAAGCTTCCAGAAATGACTCAAAGTGAGTTTTTAAGAATGTAATTGCACCTTTTTAACTTTTACAAGGGTCCACACCCATAACACAGAGACAGAGTGGTCAGATGCGTAGGGGACATGACCAATAGGTGCGGGACCGCAGGTAATGCTAAGAGAAAGAGTTAAACTAGAGTTTTAGAGATTTTTAAGGTCTTTCTCTTATTTTCAAGGCTTGATATGAAGAGCTGAGGTTTAAGACTTGCAAAGGAGGAAGGTATGAGTGGTGATAGACTCACACTAATTGCAGAATGTCAAGGTGACAATTTTTGTGCAACACAGAGTGACTCAAGACGAGTCACGATGATTGTGTTGGGGGGCTATTGGGCATGGAATCCCCCCACAGCAGGTTTTGGGGCTCAAAGCCCAAGTTTTGGTCAATGGTTTTATAAGACTCCACAAATTGCAGGCACGTAGTGCAAAGTAGAGGTTAAGTCATAGGGTTGTCTACCCTAAAGTAATGTAATGTAATGTAAAGTCATGTTTGCCTACCCATGGTCCGCGGACCATGGGATTGTACAAATAGAGCGAGGCTCTAAGTTGTAAAAGGAAGGGAGAGTAGAGTGAATAGCAAAGGAATGGTTCAAGCTTAGAGTAGGATTCTAAGTGTATTGGGTCGTAATAGTAGGAAGAGGCTCTGCAGCTGAGTTCGCTGAGGCCTAGTAGAGTCTGCAGCTGAGTGTGTAGGGCAGTGTCGAGTTTGTAATCGGGATTGAAGATTAATAAAGAGAAGTTGATTCTTATTTCTATGTATTTGTTGTGCATTATCTTTATATTAGTTTATGTATCACGCACGCTGATATGATTGCTGAATATGTTGTAATAACCATAAATCTTACACACACAAGTTAAGTAATTAGTTAATTATCAAGGAACTTGGGTATTATACGGGTCGCGCCCTGAGAAGGGCTCCACAGAAACAGCAACATGGGTTGCGAAGGAATAGAAAGCGTGCGTAGCGACAAGTCGAACCGCGAACCTCTAGAAGCCCATCAGACAACTCAAGGATGCGGAAACCTAGTTCTAGCACCCTCCCATACTACTTTGGGTGAGTACTCAATCCGCACTCCATGGACTGTTGCCGAAAGGGCCAATAGTACTAGAATTTTCTTGGCTAAATCACCTCTAAAACTGGGTCAGGCCTATTCAATCCAACAACTTGATATGACTGCGGATGGTCATCCCTTAGTTGGGGGGAGGTACTATAATAAATAAAAAATATGCCATAATGACTTGTCATTATTATTATTAAACCTTGTGCTAAGCGCATAACACCATGATTTTCCACCATAAATCACACGATATCTATATGCATCAAGACTTGAAGATTAGTACTATTGTACTAATGAATGGTCCTTTCCAATGTTGCTAATTAATTACCATTATTATCATCCATTATTACCATTATCCACCATGATTTCTCCATATTTCAATGTTATCCTCTCAGTTTTCACTCTCACTGCACCCCATCGCTATCACATCTCTCACTGCAAATCTACTTGTCGGCACTCCTCCTCAGCAGTCTGTTGTTACTCTAAAGTGTTGTTACAAAGTTGTTGTAGAATGGGTGGGCAGGCTATGAGACATGAATCAGAGAGCACAAAGCAGGTTCGACGCAATAGAGATATTTGGCAAGTCTTATTGGGTCTAGGATGGCATGTGTATTTTGAGAGGCTACAAGGATTTGATGAAGCCATCACAAGTGAATTTGCATTAAACCTTGAAGGAAATCATTCTAGAGTTTATGGGCTAGATATTTCTGTCACGGAGGAAGATATTTCGATTGCCAGTGGGTTGCAGCGAGGAGGTCAGAAATAGTTCTCTCAGAAGTCTCTTCTGCCAGAGTTTCCATAATTGATTTTGCAGGTTGGGGAGACAATGGTCTAGAAAGGAAGAGGGTATGATCGTAAATATCTACCATACCCATGGGGTGAGGTGGTGTATTTTGTTATGAGGTATGTTACCTGTGAAGGTCATTTCTCTACACTGTTTAAGTATCAGTTTAAACTCCTTGCATGCCTTTGGTTTCAGCATGCACAAGTTCATGCTTTGGACATGCCATACTTCCTATGGAGCAGCCTTCACTTAATGGAACAATCTACCCACCGATCTTGACAACCATTAGCGGTTCTCACAAATCATGGGTTGGTTAGATTATTGGTGGTACATTCTCAATTTCGAACCTTCGTGGCTTGGCCACAATTCACCGAGATAGCGGAGGAAGAACTTGCGGGTATGCTACCTACAACGAAGGAGGAAGAAGACTTAGGAGAAAAAGAAGAGGCCATGAACGATGTTGTTCCAGCATTGTCTATTGTCCCAATAGAGATAGATGCAATGGAGATAGAAGAGAGTGTAGTCGATGCTACTCCACAAGAATCAGCATTGACTGCCAATTTAAGAGGAGAATCATCACCCTTGGATGCAGTTACAGGTGGTGCTGACACACAAGAACTACATCACTTCTCCAAACAATTGAAGAAATTTTGGTTGACAATGTAGGTGGTGTTGCTATAATAGAACTAGCACCACCAGTCCAAGAAATTGAAGAACTTCTGGTTGGAAATGTAGGTGGTGCTGACACATAAGAACCAGCACCACCTATTCAAACAGTTGAAGAACCTATGGTTGATAATGTAGGTTGTGTTGTCACACAAGAACTAGCACCACCTATTCAAATGAATGTGGAACCTTTGGAGAAAACAAGGGTCGTAGTCAACACCACTCCACAAGAGATAGTGTAGGTTGCTAGGCAGAAGGACAACTTGGAAGAAGCACAGGTAGGAAGAGAAAAAGGGAGCATAGAACAACTGGTGAACAGAGAAGAAGAGGAAGGAGGGCCTGCATTAGTAGGCATTGAGAGAAAAAATTGATGAAATCATTACTCGCTCTCATTTTCTTGCATCCTTTCCAATATGGGGAAGGAAAACTTGTTCCTCTAAATGCATGGAGAAAGAAGAATCTTTCTCACCCAATCCTAAAATTTGTTGGGAAATCTAAGGGCACCATTATTGAAATTGTTATTCAAAAACCAATGTCGATTGGTCAAATAATTGATCAAATTGAAGGGTTGGAGGTCGGCACTACCACACAAGAACCAGTGTCGACTGAAGGACAAAATGAAGAAGCTATGGTCAGTACTACTTCTACGGAGACCATTCCTAAGTAGATGGAAGAGGGCATTGGTGATCAGACTAACTCGCGAGGGCTAGAAACCATTCCTGAGAAGATGGAGGAGGACATTGTTCATAAGGCTAACCCACAAGGGTTAGAACCCATTCTTGAGCAGATGGAAGAGGATGTTGCTGATCAGACTATCTTGCAAGGGTTAGAAACCATTCCTGAGAAAATGGAAGAGGATGTTGCTAAAAAAAATAACCCGCAAGGGTTAGGAACTATTCTTGTATAGGTGGAAGAGGATGATCGGGCAGTAGAGAAACTACAAGAGGAGGGTGTCAAAGACACTACCACATAAGAACCTTATATCAATCCAGAGTCACCGAGGGAAAACGTAGAGGCCCTGAAACCTAAAGAAGGAGATGGTAGGATTGTTCCACGAGTGGAGGAACAAACAGAAGAAATCAAAGTAAAACAAGAACCAATTGACGATTTTATCAACCCGCCAAGCCCTTGACCAGCTGTGAGACCTATGGAAGAATTTTTTGTGAAACAAGAGTTTATCAAGAAATGTGTGAAAAGGAGACCCCCTCTTAAGGAAAGATATCAGGCACAATTCAAAGAGAATATGCAATTGAACATAGAAATCATGAAATTGAGAAAACAGATACGACGATTACAAAGAAGAGTGAAAATGCACAAGAAAAATGTTCTGAAGCCCCAGCCTGAAACTATTTCAATGGAAACACAGACCGAAGATAGGCCAATGACTTCAGCAACTACACAGACAGAGTCATTTTTGCATATGATCGAGGTGCGGGAGTTTGTCATTTCTACATAAATTCAGAAGTGGCAAGATACAATAACTTTCTTTCAATGAGGGACCATTCCTTTAGAAGCACACCTGGAAGGAATAAGGAAAACTCACGAGAAATTTGCGAAAAATAGTCTCCGACTACATAGAACAGATAGAGAAGGAAAAGTGGAAGCAGGAGAAACAGCATAAGCAAATTGAGGGACTGGAAGAATAGGTGAAGCTATTAAAGGCCAATAAGGAAGAGATGTTTACTTTGGCACAGTAGGAAATGGCTTGCCGCCCCCTGTTCATAGCTACGCCTTGTTCCTCCATGAACAATATCTATTCTTTTGTTTAGAAATCTTCTGCTAGGAGCTCAGTCATGAGATGGAAGATTTAATGCAGTTTTTACGCATCATGATATGGCACAATATTTTGGATCATCATTTGATGTGCAAGTTGTACATGCATGACTAGTTTCTTGGCAAAGATCAATCATTTAACTCAGTGGAATATGTAGGAGAAATTCAACTGAGAGCCTTTACCTCCCACAATAAATTAGGTTAAATGGAAAAAGGCCTTTGACATGTTTGAATAAAATCAGGTAAATAGGCCACTTTTCATTCGGATGGAGAATTGTCAGTATGTTAATGTTTATAATAGACATGAAACCCTCCTGGGGAGCGAGGAACGGAAAGAACATATGTTGGCAGCTCAGCAATGTGATGAGCTTCATCATTGGGTAAATATATGGACCTTAATACACCTCCAAACTTACTAAAATCAACTCTTTCTCATAATTCCTCACATGCTTTAATTATATTTTACTTAATGAGATGAGTAAAAGTAAGATGTTATGTCTAGGGGTCTAATGTGCATTGATTGCAGGTTTTTGGGAGAAAATTATGGAAATTATGGCTAATTAAGTTGCAGGAACTCAAATGAGACAAGAAGGAGAGATTATAGCAGATGGATCTTTCTCATTAAATCCTCACTCATTCGAAGATCCCTCAATCAAGTCACACTAGCTCGAAGTTGTAGGTGGTCGATTCATGTGGATCATTGGCAACCAAGCTAGTGATAGTTAAGAACCAGTTTATCTTGATATTGGGAGCCAAGCCTCCCTAGATTTAAGGAATTTGTTGGAAACTTTAGTTGTATAAATAAGGAGGCCTAGAGCCTCATTATCATTCAAATTTTTTATGCAAGATAATGAAGCACTTTTGAGTTGAAGGATTGTGACAAAACATTGTTATGTATTTTTTGATATGTTAATGAAAATGAAAATTTCCTTGATCCAGCACTAAGTTAACTTAGAGGGATAAAGCTCTTGGGCTAGGGCCCAACCCTAGTAGTAGAGGTTCCTCTTATTATACTTGTATGCTTAGGTTATTTTGTAGATTACTTGTTGAATTGATTTTGGGGTGTTATATTGCAAGTATTGGTGACTTTGATTAGTTTGCTTACATTCGTGCATGTCTTTAACAAGTAGCTTTAGAGAGATAAATAAATACCAAAAAGGCTGATAACAGGTGGATCTTGCCTCATTCCTCCCTTCAGGGACCATGGTTTGAAGAAAAACCCTCATTCGACCCAAAAATACAGAATTTTGGTTTCTTATGAAATTTAGGGTTTTTTTGCTAACTAGGTCAGTATCTTTCAGTTTCCAAAGATAGGTTGCAGTTGTCATTTCTGATATCTTAAGAGTTTTATTAGATTTCATGGTGTTTTTACAACAAGCTACAAGCATTTCTATGCATGAACTAGGCAAATAAATGATAAAATTTTGTTTTCCTATATTGATGTAAATCTTTCTTGTTTTGACATGATTTATGGGTAAATGCCAATAATGATGTGTATATTGTAGGAGTTTCAATAGTGCAGGAAGACCTCATATCAGCAACCTTAGCCTAACCTTACCATCCATGAACTCCAAAAGTCACTAAGTCCATAATCCGAGCTATCATTTCACAAGGACAACTTGCCATGCTTGTTGAGCAAATCCAACCATCATACAACTTTGGTTTGAGTTCTGAGGGAGTCCTAACCACTTCCTTGCCTTATTCCTTCCATCACTCACCTTCCTTAATCCATATACCACTATCCAAATCTCTCCTTATGCTTTCGTCATGTTCCTGTAGGAATACAGGGGATCCTGTAGGTGAATTAGGACATCCTCTAGACATCCTGTAGGACGACTTGTAGTGGCCTATTTTGAGCCTGATTTGTGAGAAATGCATCACGAAAGCTAGGAGAAGATCCATGCTTGCCTCCCAAGCCATCTGACCCATCACAACCACCTCTCTCCAAACCTAACCCACCTGTCATACAATCAAGAAGGATTAGCATTCATATTTTCACAAAAAAAGACAAAAAGAAAAAGGTGGTTATGCTTAGTCATATGCACATCAGTTAAGTGTTTTATTAGATTAGATTACATGCTTAGGTTAGTTATGATTTCACATGTGTGAGCTTAGAATTATTCTAAAGCAAGGTATCTTAAAAAATAGCTAGATGAGTTGTGTATTTTAATCATTAATTTTAGTCTTTCTTTATTGTAGTAGGTAGCATTTCCATTCTCTAAATTAGGGTAAAATTCTCCTTTCTCAGTTGGTAATCAAACTTCTTCTAAATCAATAGAAGCCTGGTTTGAGAAACCCCAATGGTCTATCGCCTAGCTCAGCAGTGACAAAAGAGTGGACCCATTGAATCTATTTGTGCATACAACACTGTCACCTCCAAGTTTGTACGAACCCCGGGTTGATGAAGTAAAGTTGGTAGACCTAGGAGTTGTAGCATTCTTGCTGCAATACTGGTCCTCATCACTTTTTGGTGTCATTGTTAGGGAGGTGTCTGAGTAGATGTGATTTTTTCTTTCTTTCTTCCATTTCTTATCTCTTTCATTCTACTATTAGTTTCATTTTTGCAAGATAGTTGTAAGTTGCTTTGCTTTCCTTTCCATTATGCAAGAGATTTCTTTCAGCAGTTAGTTTCAATTCAGTTTGTCTTTTCTATTCCGCAATTAGTCTTAAAAATTGAAAAAAAAAACAAAACAAAACACTTCTTTCATGCCTCGTAGGAATAGGGATAACTTAGGAAAATTTCTACCAAATACCCCCACCACTTCAAACATCCAACCTTCCCTCTTCTTTGGTGGTTGTGAATTAGAGGACCCCTTAGGCGAGAAACCAGAGATTTTTGAAGAGCCTATAGGGGAAGAAGAAGAACCCATTCCAACTGACATAATGGATGAAAATAGAAATGAAAGGGGTGTGATGAAGTAAAATTATATGTGCGGACACAAACAAATTCCTCTAGCCCGATAATGGGTCTAGCCATAACTGATACATTATATGGAATATTTCCTTAGGTAAGAACCATTTAAGAGGGCCTACCTCTTAGTATGCTTATCCCATTTGATGATTTCCTTGCTTGCTCGCTCCATCTATCTCACATTTCTTTGTTCAAACACCTGAAACAAGTAAACAACAGCCAACAACAACCATGATAATAGACAAATTGTAATTCAACCTAATTAACAAGTCAAGAAACATTAAGCCATGAACATGTAATATGACACATCATGTAGGAAATCAATCGGTAGTTGCATATATATTGAATCAAGAAGAAATTACAACCAATGTCTTGACGTTGTCATTCTCCTCCAACAAAACTAGGTTCCCACATGCTTCTGCTAGCATTCCATGATGGCCTCAACAATAATAGTTTTAAGGCTCTTCCCTTTAGGCTTCACACTAAACCAAATTCACACTTCTCCCTCACACAACTAGAGAGCTACAACTATGAATAGCTTGTTGTTTACTCCAAACTTAATTGGCACTAGCACACCAACATTAACACTAGCTTGTGCTTGGGAAAAAGGGAGGTTTATATAGGATGAATGGATGGGAGATGGATCCTATTCTCATGGGAGAAAGTCTTATCTCTTGAGGTATTTCCATCATTATAGGGGAAAGGAGCCCAAACTAACATCCTCGACCCCATCTGGCCAAACCATTTACCATAATTCCGTTACGAAGCTTCTAGAGCTAGAAGCTTTGACTCTTTATTTAAAAAACTTTCCATAAGAGGACTGGCACGACTGGAACAAAGCTCAATCACTTTGGTTGGCGCTTGGGATAGTGTTAATCCCTGAATATAGATGCGAAGAGGACAAGGGCCATTAGTGCCAGCCTTGTAAGCTGGGAAAAACAAAAGATTTTGGGGAAATGGTGTAAAAGGGAATTGCTTTTCTCATGAAGAAGGACACAATGGGAGTTTCTTCACGAAGGGTAAGCATATAGGGTTCACTATATAGGTCCTCCAAGATCAAGGAACGAGGAGTACAAGCATAGTGACAAATTGGTGTGTAACAAATTCCCCCTAAAGTGTGAAGGCCGAACTAGAGTGAGGGATGAAATGCTTCATGAATCAGTGTGGGGCCATAGTCTGCCGTCAGAAAACCTGTAAGCAAGTACAGATACATATACATAACTGAGAATTTTTTTCAAATGATACAAGAATCATGGCATGGACGTAGTCATCCAGAGAATGATCATGTAAATGGACCCAGGCATGGGCGCAACCATCCGTCAAAGAGGATCATAATGAAACCAAGGTATGGTCGCAGCCATCCAATAATCAGAAGGATCACAGATGATAACTCATGGTATGGTCGCGGCCATCCATCTGAAAGAGACATGTATATCAACATAACCATGTCACATCACTTCATAACCTGGACTTTTATGATCTGAGTCCAGGATCATGCGCTTCAACATGACTCGGTCAAAGTACAAATTCTAACATGCGAATAGATGTGTTGATGAACATGCTAGAAAGTCGCTTGATTACTAGCCAATGATGTAAATTGTTAACAAGCACAAGAGAAACCACCAAAGCCAACTCGATCACCCATGAAATCACACAATCAAAAGTCAATGATGTGAACTTGTCATCGAGTGCGAAGAACTTTCATTAGGGTATGCAAGCTCTAAGGTACTAGAAGGGAGTCTCTCAATCAATTTACTAGATAATGAGTTGAAGTCGATAGGAAGTGACCGTGTCGAAGGAGGGCCATAATGTATCCCACATCATCGATGTGAGACAAAATGATGCAAAATGATTTTGGATGATACAAAGAATCAGAGGTAAATGTAACTGCAGAAGGACAACTCTTGAACATATCGGTGACACGAATGGAAGTTTGGCAGCTTTTGGATCCATAGGATTGATGGTCATGATGATGTGTCAGAGATCAAATGGAAAGCAAAAATGAACAGCCCAACCCAGGAAAGTCAATGATACAAAGGAGGATATCCCAACCCGACACGAAGTAGAAAGTGTCATGTTCAAGAGTGAGTTTCCGACACAGCTGATTAGATTTCCAAATTTTTCCCCAACATTTCTGGTAAGTACCCCAATTAGTTTTTAATCACAATCTTGAAGGGGATAGCATATGCTTGCACTATAATTTCATCCTTCAGACGAATCCAACCTAGTAAGTTTAATGAGCCCTAGGAAGGAGAAGCTCATGTTCGTCATGACAACGAATCCGATGATGTTTAATATTTTAAGGAGTCTGACAAAGCTGTAACTCAACATATTTTCATGTTTAGAGAGTTTGAAAAATACATGAAAAATAAAACTCCACATGCTCCACATAGTCCCTTTTCGTACATTTGTGTTTCTCGAGCCCAAAAAGGTAGAAAATGATACTTGAGAGAACCGCTTGACCATTTCAGTCAAGGAGTACCTTTTTTGTAAATAGTGCATTCCAACCCGAAAAAGGGGTAAACTTATACTGGGCGCATGACATTTTGCATCCTTTAATGAGTTTGAAACGACAAGGGCTCGGCTATATTTTCGTGTTTAAAGGGTCGCAAAAGAGATTGAAAGTGGACCCCTTGTTTTTATTAGCTTTTATCAAGTCAAAAAGGGAAAAAATACTCGACAATATTTTCATCTTTTACAAGTTATAAAAGAGCCTAAAGGTGACTCGTTGATCTGAAATGAGGGTTTAACATCTTGTCATACTTACAAGAACCTCTCTCTCCAAAGCTTAACAATTATTTGATCTAGCTTATGTTGACAATTGTGGAATTAAGTACTTGAAATAGGTGTATGTCTTTGTTTGTTTTTAACTGTTTAAGTGATTTAAGTTGATTTGTCTCTGCTGATATTAAACACACATAACAGCCATATAATGCAATAAATAAACATCAACACATAATAGAAAATTTAATCTAGGAGTTCACCCAAATATCGTGGGCTACGTGGGCTACATCTCCTTGAGTTTCTGTCAATTTGACTTGGCTCTTTTGGATTATGGCTTCAATTATTTTACAAGTTCCACACTCAACTCCAATGGTTATTGACTGAACCAATGGGCTTAGAAAACCATCTATAGCCCTTTCATGGCTGTCATCCTTCTGTAAATAGATCTAAGATCCCTTAGACTTGATTCCTGCAATCGGTGCACCGAGCTTCCCTGAGGTTCTTGATGGCACAAACTCCTTCAGAATTCTTCAATTATCTCTGAAACCTCTTCTACTATCTCCAGCACATATCAAACATCAATAATAGACAGTTCATTTTCTCAAAATGAGCACTGCATCCCCGATCTAAGCCTTCCTCCACAGTTGGCACTAGGTTGCCTCAAACTTCCCTGTAGCATCTCAGACTTTATAAGTCTTCAGATGCTTTTATGAACCCTTTAAATGGATTTATAAGGCTCATTACACTCAGGAATGATTGTTGGTTTGCTGAGAATGGATACTGGTAGCTCCTGCAACTGCCTCCAACCCCTAGTGGCCCTGAGCTCCAAAATCTCCCTGAATGAAAATCTCCTTGAAGATGGCTTCTTCAACTTCTCTGGACTATTCCATTAGCTTCAAAAGGCCTTAATTAGCCTAGCTAGCTGCTTGGTTCACTCCCTTAGGTCGAAATTACTTCTAGAGTGCATTTAATTAGTAACTCCTAGTGATCCTCCACTAAATCTGGAAAATTGTAGTTAACTGTAACTAAATTTGGCATAACCCCTAAATTTCTCCACTCTACCAACTTAACCATCAGATTTGGTGGTTACCGTTACCTCTAGCATGCATGTGACCGGTTAATCCACCGACGGTTAGGGAATAACGTTTTAAGTCTGGCGATTTTGATGGCCACAGTTTACTCTGCGTAACGTGACCACTCTTTCGGGACCGTTGGCAGGTAAGACCGCTGGTGGTCCTACTCCCTGAACCTCCACACATTAAACTTCAAAATAAACTTTTGTCCATAGATTGTTATGAAACACCATGGAGCGGAGTTGGTAACGTGTTGTGCTAGCTCGCCGGAGGTCACAGGTTCGGTCCACCAAAATTTTACAACACCATTCCAGGGCCACGTGGTGGCCTCCGGGATTGCCACGTGTCAGCACCTAATGGGTCAACCAAAAAAGAATATTATGGGGAATATTCCTTGGAATATTCTTTTTTTAATATTTCCCAAGAATCAATTATTCTTGGAAATTGCAATTTATTGAACTTTTCAAATGGAAATAACTTCTTCATACAGTGTCAGTTTTTCGAACCGTTCATGGTGTCGGAATCAAGAAGAGGAGATCTATTCGTTCGTTCAGGTTTAATACTATTTCAAACACTTTGAATTTAGAGATATCATCAAAGTCTTGGATCAATATCTGATCACTCTTGCCCATTGGGAATCTTTTGGACCCCAAAATACTGATATATTGATATGAACAGTAGATGAGAGTATAGTACCCTCTTCTTTTAGCCTTCATACACTTTCTTGCATGGCAGGTGCCTTTAAACTGAAACTCGAAGGTAGTCGGAACTTCCCTTCTTGGATGCGCTTGTCCTCCTGTTAAAAATTGTCTTCCTTAAACTCATTCAGAATTTACAGAAGGTAGTTGAACGTATTTTCCAAGCCACTTCCATGGTGACCTTTGCTACTACCAATCTCCTTCAGCAAACAATGTCAAAGTACAAGAAAACAACTTGACGACATAAATTCTTGCTTCACCAAAAGAAACAAATTTCACATCATGTGAACCGTCATCATGTCTTTACATATTGTGTACAAATGATCGACTAAATCCCAGGCCGAAAAAAATCATGCCTTTCAAACATTTGACCCTTCAAGTCAAGCATGTACAAAAATAATTTTAATGATTCTTTTACAAAGATGAAACACTTCATCACCATCTCCCTTTTACAATCTTGGAGACCAAATCTACTCTTCCAAGTCAACATTACATTACATGCATGTTTAAACAAAACAATATGATGGTTGATAGATTTCGATCAAGTCAATTACATACATGTTCAAATACAAGGAAATCATTAACATCCCTGTGTTCATGCATTCCATCCTCATGCATGTATTTGATTCTTCAACTTTCTCTTAAGTACAATCATGAGTACAAGATCCTCAATCACATGTATATGTGCTTTCAAAGCTGAAATGAATATAATTTTGTTGCAATAAATTGAGTCTACATACTCGACTTTTTCCATCCTGCAACTTGCATTCCATTAGCAAAGAAATGCAAATAGATGTGACACATTTCTTTTCACATCAAAAGACATGTAACTTTAATTAGATAAGAACTCTAACCATTTCTTACCAATACACACCAAAGGTGCTTCCTTTAACTGCACATCGACATCAATATGTTGATCATCCTGAAACACATCGATTATGGAAACCTCCTTTCCATTCTTACCATATTCATTATCCACTTTCTTCAAATTTCGTGGAAGCATTGTTGGATTCAAAGTCCAACACCTTTCAGCAATATGTCCTTACTTATGGGAATAAGTACAACACATGTTCATCTTCTTGACAACATAATTTGCCTTGTCCAATGGACCTTTGGCTTCTTGCCTCCTTTCCTTCAAAAGTTTCTTGTATGTGGCCATTCTCTTCCATCATCTAGAAACACTATGGTTAACCAAACCACAAAAGGAACATGCAATTATTTTCCAATGTTATGTGTAAATTTATCATGCTTAACATAATCAAAAGAAGTTTGATTGAAATTAGATTTATACCTTTCTCTTTCAACTTAATTACCTTTATGAGGAGGTGAATCAATTGAAAAAGTAGCTCCCTTTGGAACACCATCAATCCCTTCAATGGTTTTAGAGCTTTCACAACTCTCTAGTTCAAGTGTATATTTATGTACACCTTCTTCCTATAAATGATGTTTCAAACAATTGCATTCCCCAAGAATACAATCTTTACAAACTATAGGTAGGGAACCTGAAATGAAACTTCTTCTAGGAACTGTTTCAATTGCCTTCATGACTGCTTTGGAACTTTCTCCATAAGATTGTCCATAGCCAAGACCCAAATACTTAGGCATTTTCTCAACCATTATTGGCTCAAAAATATCGTGTGCGTGTTTTTCCAATCCTTTTCCTTCATAGCCCATTTTGGACATCAACTTGGGCACTATGCCTCTTGTATGTTTTTCAAAAGAACCAACATAAACATTCTTAGAAGAAATTGAAGACAAACTAGAATTGTTTACCTCTTCTTCAAGCTGATACTTGACTAAGGCTTCTTTGGCAACAAGGAGTTGTGTCTCCAACTCATGCATCTTTTCCAGATCCATATTTTCAATATGAAGTTGTCTCTCCATTTCCTGCAATTTGTCAGAAAGCAACTGCTTCTCTTCCTTCATGGAATTCAACTGCTCTTGAAGTTCGGTGCTCATTTCTCTCACCATATCCATCATGATGAACAAGTCTCGCCTCATGTCTTCATCAAAGAATCTTATGAAAGAGGAGGATTTGGAAAATTCACTTATAGAAGTTGTCATTATAAAAATGAAAAAAATCACTTCAACAAAATTCACAAAGCTTTCAAAGAACTAATGAAAATATCTAAACTAAATGGCAGTAGAATCAAATTCTTATTCAAGCAGCCTGTTGCAAACAAAAACTCTTATGCTTCAAGGATTGTCTTGAGGTACTTTGGGTAAGGATAATGCCTTCAGCCCTTCTTCCTTCTTTTCCTCTCCTGGACTTAGCTTATCAGTAGCTTTCCCTTCACCTTTGAAAACTCAAACAATAGTTAGTTTACAAACAATCAAACAATAGAATCCTTTACACTATTTAAAGACCTATTAAGTCAAACAAGCAAATAGATTTCTCTTTCAATCAAGCATCTTGCTCTGATACCACCTGATTTGAAATGAGGATTTAACATCTTTTCATACTTACAAGAACCTCTCACTCCAAAGCTTAACAATTACTTGATCTATCTTATGTTGACAATTGCGGAATTAAGTACTTGAAATAGGTGTATGTCTTTGTTTGTTTTTAACTATTTAAGTTCTTTAAGTTGATTTGTTTCTGTTGATATTAGACACACATAACAGCCATATAATGTAGCAAATAAAAATCAACACATAACAGCAAATTTAATCTAGGAGTTCACCCGAATATCATGGGCTACGTCTCCTTGAGCTTCTCTCAATTTGACTTGGCTCTTTGGGATTATGGCTTCAATTATTTTATAAGTTCCACACTCAAATCCAATGGTTATTGATTGAACCAATGGGCTTAGAAACCATCTATATCCCTGTCATGGCTATCATCATTCCGCAAATAGATCTAAGATCCCTTAGACTTGATTCCTTCAATCGGTGCACCAAGCTTCCCTGAGCTTCTTGATGGCACAAACTCCTTCAGAATTATTCAACTATCTCTAAAACCTCTTCTACTATCTCTAGCACATATCAAAGATCAACAATATACCATTCATTTTCTCAAAATGAGAACTGCATCCACGATCTAAGCCTTCCTCCACGGTTGGTACTGGGCTGCCTCAAACTTCCCTATAGCATCTCAGCCTTTATAATTCTTTAGATGCTTATCTAAATCCTTGAAATGGATTCAAAAGGCTCATTATGGTTAGGAATGATTGTTGGTTCACTGAGAACGAATACTGGTAGCTCCTGCAACTACTTCCAACCCATGGTGGCCCTGAGCTCCAAAATCTCCCTAGATGAAAATCTCCTTGAAGATGGCTTCTTCAGCTTCTCTGAACTGTTACATTAGCTTCAAAAGGCCTCAATTAGCCTAGCTAGCCTCTTGGTTCACTCCCTTAGGTCGAAAATCACTTCTGGAGTGCATTTAATCAATAACTCATAGTGATCCTCCACTAAATCTGGCAAACTGGAGTTAACTGTAACTAAATTTCGAATAACCCCTAAATTTCTCCACTCCGCCAACTTAACCATCGAAGCTGGCGGTTACCGTTACCTCTGGCACGCATGTGACCGGTTAATTCGTCGGTAGTTAGGGGATAACGTTTTAAGTTTGGCGGTTTTAATGGCCACGGTTTACTCTGTGTAATGTGACCACTCTTTCAGGAACGCTGGTGGTCCTGCTCCCCAAACCTCCACACATTAAACTTCAAAATAAACATTCATCCATAGACTATTAAGAAACACCATGGAGCGAAGTTGGTAACGCGCTGTGCTAGCTCGCCGGAGGTCACGGATTCGATCCACCCAAATTTACAACACCATTCCAGGGCCACGTGGAATTGGCATGTGTCAGCACCTAATTGGTCAACCAAACAAGAATATTTTGGGGAATATTCCTTGGAATTTTTTTTTTAATATTTCCCAAAAATCAATTGTTCTTGGAAACTGCAGTTTATTTAACGTTTTAGATGGCGATAACTTCTTCATATGGTGTCAGTTTTTCAAACCATTCACAATGCCGAAATCAGGAAGACGAGATCTATCCATTCGTTCAGGTTTGACACTCTTTCAAACACTTTTAATTTTGAGCTATCATCAAAGTCCTGGATCAATATCTAATCACTCGTCATGGAGGAATGAGTGGTATAAAGGGTAGCAACTCGTTCTAGCAATGATGGAATTGCTAAAAACATGTAATGGTCAAGAGGTTGGCTAATAAAACCACTCATCGCTGCAGTCCTTCAGGAAAGGAACAACAACCAAGTGAAAGCGTATGATCGTCCAAAAATATGGTGACAATGGAATAAAACAACCAAGTCTCATCTAGTAGAAATCAGTTGATTAAAATGGCAATCATGAGATGTAAATCGGGCATGGTTTCATTTTACACATGCTTGAACCATGGAGAACTCTGCTTGGATTCGATTTCATGTTTACACAAGCTTGAAATGAAAAACTATGCTTGGTATAATTTATCATATGATTGGTATAATTTTGCATGCCCCCAGCATAATGACTTAATGGTACATGCCCCCCAAGCTTCATTTCATTCAAGTAGGTGGATGGAATGAAGGTTCATTTTCGAGATCCTAGAAAGACTCGACTGGGATTTTATGAGATCTTAATCAAAGACTCGATTTGGAAAAGGGAGTTATTTCATTTTTTAATGAGGTTGACACAGTAAAAGAACTATCCTCAAGACGCTTGTTTCAATTTTTAACGAGCTTGACACAAGACAAAGAACTATGTTCATACCCTTTGTTTCATTTTTTAACGAGGTTGATACAGGAACAAACTATCCTCACACATTGTTTCACTTTTTAATAAGGTTGACACAAGAAAAATAACTATCCTCGTCCCTTGTTTCATTTTTTAACAAGGTTAACACAAGACCGGGAACTATCCTCATGTTGTTTCATTTTTTAACGAGGTTGACACAGGAACAAACTATCCTCAGCTGTTGTTCATGACCCATAAGAGAACATGGCTCCCAAGAGGTCTTCACTGGATGGAAGAACCACGCTCTAGGAGGAATACATGTCATTTGGTACCATAGACAAATCGGGTTCCAAAGCCCCCAATACATAATATACTATACCATCTGTGTGATCATCAGCAGATGTAGAGACAGAATTGGTAGCCACATAATTGACCTATAGCGGGGAAGGTACTACTTGCAAACAAGAGACGATAGGGGATGATGGTTGCAAAGGAGACACCTGGTGACCAATGAACGATAATTGATCAATGATCACTATTCTCCCTTCATGCGGAAAACAAACCACATGGAAAAGCAAAGAAACAAGAGCTCCCATGACATAAACATAGTCACGTCCAAGGAGAAGATTGAAATCTAAAGGACCTTGGGCTAACATCACATCTATATAGATGGTCTTCCCTTCCAAAGTAATAGGGAACTTCGGGAGGACCCCTAAGGGCTGACTGGTTCCTCTGTTGAAAGCCAATAGATTCTAGGTGACAGGCACAAGCTGTGTGGAACCCAAAGCTTGCCAAGTAGTAGAAGACATGATGCTAACAGAAGAGCCTTCATCTAATATAGTGCCATGTACTACCATATTATATGCTTGTATTGTGATCTGGAAAGGCACATAAGATGGGAGGCGGAAAGCAATCAATGAACCCCAATCAAACGAGATGACAGAACTACTTGGTGGGGGTATCATACGATTTCCCCCATGCTCTGCAAGAAGAGGAGAAGGAATCTCCTGAACAACTGGAACGGGAGGGTCACTCTTCGATTCATGAGAATATGAGGAGATGAGAAGAACATGAGTAGTATGATCACCACTCTCTCCCGGAACAAAGTGAGAAACTGGTGGTGGAACCAAGTCGACACTCTTTTAGACCAATGGTTGGTCATGAATAGACACAAGAGAGTCTCTCTCAGAAAGAGCAAGACGGACAAGAGATGAATCCAAGTCAATCTCTTTACCAACTGGGAGAGGGTCAGAAAAAAGCTTCTGATAACCAACAGGAAGTTGGGGCTGAGGAGCTGTAAGGTTTTCCAAAACTTTGGAAGCTTTATCCATAAGAGGACAAAGGTGAGGAAGATGATCTCCTTCACATAACCTACAAGGGAATCTAATATTTCCCTTCTTCTTACCATCATTAGTTGAAGGCGTAGCATCGACATGATCTCTAGAGGTCGATGGGGATGGTCAATTCAGGTCTTGAGACCATACCTCTAAGACTCTGGGAATTCCAGGACAGTATCAAAGGAGATGGTCACCCTTATACATCCTGGAACGGAATTTTACCTTTCGCGAAGGATCGGAAGGTTTGTCGACAGGAGGTGCATTTAGAGCAATAGTTGCATAGTTGGCCTCTTGCTTCTCTGACTTCTTCTTTTTCTTCTTCTTCTTCTTAGCCTCCTAGTTACTGGATTTCAAACTTTCACCAAGTGAAGTAGAAGAGGAAGAGGGAGAAACAGGGGAAGAAGGGGAAAGATCAACCTTAGAATAAACATGACATGATCCAAATGAAGGAGATGGCGGGGTAGGAGTTGGGACAATCGGAACCACCGAGGTCGAAAATAACTAGATAGGTAAACCAATGGTTAACCCAGGGAGGTACAACGTTGCCATATAAGGAGCACTAGCATTTCCAAAATAAGGAAAAGGACCAAGATTCCCATCTGAAGGGAATCCTTGGCTGGTGGACTCTAGAAATGTTGCCATTGGAATCGACCCTAAAAAATTACTAAGGAATATAACTTTAACCAGAAATATTTCGTGGGAAGTTAATTTTAGAACACTGAAACAAAAATTTGCCTTTTCATATTTTAAGAGTCTAGAAAAGAGTGAAAGGTGACCCTAATCGCTTTCAAAGTTAACAGGCTCGAAAGGACAAGTGCTCGAGTGATCTTTTAAGTTTAAAGGGTCAAAAGTATCAACTGACTAATCAGGGTAATCTAGGCAAAAGGATTACCAGGTAACCATGAACTGTGGAATACCTCCCGGCGAACTGAGAAGTACGAACAGGAAATCTCCTCAAATGTTGTGTTTAGTGTATCACATTTACAAGGCCGCAGACTCGCTTCCGATGGATAAAGGATCACAAACCTATTAGGTTCTCCCTTTATATACACAACGGTATGGGGAGCACAAGTCCATACTAGCATTGTCTAATGTTGAAGTGAACACAACTGCTAGGTTTAAAGATGCCGGAACATGTCTCTAGCCTAGACCACTAAATGTGAGCATTAAGTTTCAATGCTTCCTTAGGTTAATTCAATAAATTTTAATGATTGATCTTGAATTAGGTTTCAATTACAAGGCCCTACCGTTGTCATCTAACAAAACTCCTACATGTAGCTATATGAGAAAAGATATCTTTGTCTTCAATGAAAGTTAACACTAATTGAGAGATATGGAACAGAAAATCAATGCAAAAATCAAAGAATGAAATCTTTCTCTAATAAATATCCTAAATGCACTTAATCTTCCCTTAACAACAAAAGAAGTTTCATTTCATTTCCAATGCTTATGATGATGCAATTCTAGCTTCTCAATGACGCTACTAATACAATATTTTCTCTTAAGTAAACTAGAATGATGTTCTCCTTTTCATAAAATGCAAAATGAATCTTTCACATAAATCAGTTTAAATGAAAATTTTCACAATTCCAAACAAACAAGCATCAATCAAATCCAAAGCATTATAAATGAAACTAAAAGCAACTTCTTCCCTGAATTGAACAAACCAAACACATAAATGCTTCAATCGACAAACCAAGCAATGTAATCTATGCTTGGAAAGATAAAAGAGACACTCAAAATAAGAGAACAAACGAGACTCTTTCACTCATTCAATTGAAGAAAAAGCATCCTAGTCACTTCTAGGCAGACAAAGAGAGTGTGAGGGTCAAGACACACTGGAACTGGAATGGGAGAAACTCTAATTTTTCTTAAATCAGAGACCAGAGTGACTTTTGGGCAAAAAGTGGCGTTAATCAGCACAACCGCACGACTTTCAGGCTAAAACTAGCGTTGATAGGCCTAATCAGCGTTACTGTTTGGCCAAAAATTGCATTGATCGAGGGATTCAAAGAAAAAATAAAAAATAACTTCACACAGACCAGGCTTAACACATCAGAGGGTAGGCTAAACCAAGCAAGCACACAAAGAAAGCTAAATTAAGCTTTCTAGTCAGGGAGAAGACGGTCTAAAAAGGCTTACGGTGTCGAAATCATGAGAGCAAAATACACTGGCCAAGCTCGGGTACAAACCCTAATCTTCACTTACAGGCATCAGTGCGACCACTTAATTGACAACAAGCACCAGAGGTAGGTCAATGCGATTGTTTCTCAACATATCGCATTGATCGACGTGACTGTCAGCGGATTAAACACGCTGAGAGAGGGAACCAAGAAAAAAAATAAAAATAAAACAGGGATCAAATCTGCTACTATGAATTTCAAACTCAAACCAATAAGTATAAGAAAAGAAACAGAACCAAAAGGAAAAGGTGGATCTAGAAAAGTTCACACAAAATCATGAAATCTCAAACAAGACAAATAGAAGGATTGGCTCCCCAGCGGAGTCGCCAATTTGTGATGAAGTAAAATTATAAGTGCGGACACAAACAAATTACTCTAGCCCGATAATGGGTCTAGCCAAAACTAATACATTCTATGGAATATTTCCTTAGGTTAGAACCAATTAAGAGGGCCTACCTCTTAGTATGCTTATCCTGTTTGATGATGTCCTTGCTTGCTCGCTCCAGCTATCTGTCGTTTCTTTCTTCAAACACCTAAAACAAGTAAACAACAGCTAACAACAATCATGATAATAGACAAATTGTAATTCAACCTACTTAATAATTCAAGAAACATTAAGCGATGAACATGTAAGATGACACATCATGTAGGAAATCAATCGATAGTTGCATATGTATTGAATCAAGAAGAGATTACAACCATTGTCTTGACGTTGTCATTCTCCTCCGACAAAACCAGGTACCCACACACTTCTACTAGCATTCCATGATGGCCTCAACAATAATAGTTTTAATGATCTTCCCTTTATGCTTCACACTAAACCAAATTCACACTTATCCCTCACACAACTAGAGAGCTACAACTATGAATATCTTTTTGTTTACTCCAAACTTAATTAGCACTAGCACACTAACATTAACACTAGCTTGTGCTTGGGAAAAAGGGAGGTTTATATAGGATGAATGGATGGGAGATGGATCCTCTTCTCATGGGAGAAATTCTTATCTCTTGAGGTAGTCCCAAACTAACATCCTTAACCCTATCCATCCAAACCATTTACCAAACTTTCATTACGAAGCTTCTAGAGATGGAAGCTTCAGCTCTTTATTTAAAAAACTTTACATAAGAGGACCAGCGTGACTGGCACAAATCTCAGTTACTCCGGTCGGTGCTAGGGACATTGTTAATCCCTACATATCGACGCGAGGAGGACAAGGGCCATTAGCACCGGTCTTGTAAATTGGGAAAAATAGAAGATTTTGGGGAAATGGTGCAAAAGGGAATTTTTCTGCTCATGAAGAGGGACAATATGGGAGTTTCTTCATGAAGGGTAAGCATATAGGGTTCATTGTAGAGGTCCTCCAGGATCAAGGAACATGGATTACAAGGACAGTGAAAAAATTTTGTGTAACAAGGGGAGATAGAGAAAGAATTGAGGGTGCTTTTCCCATCAAAGAAACCAATGGGGATGCCAAGATGAAAAACATAAGCCCCTCTACTCTTCCTCACTTCCATGGCCTGCTCTCAGAAGATCTAGATACTTTCTTGTTTGAATTCGTTTTCATATGCAGAACTTATGGCTACACCACTGATGATCAGAAGTTGAAATTATTCCCATCCACTCTCAAGGATGCAGCTCTGCACTGGCTCATGGGTTTACTTGGGGATAGTATCACCACCTAGGCTCAGATGCAGCAATCTTTCAAAAACAAGTATAGGGACTACTGCAGGTCCAAATACACCAAAGAGGAAATATTTAGAATGACCTTGGGGCATGATGGGTCCTTAGAGGATTACGAGGAAAGATTCCTACTCAGTTATAAAAGAGTCAGGTGCACACTTAATCCTGAGTCACTAAAGCTAGTCCTACTCAGGGGGATTAGGGAAGATCTCCTGGATACCCTAAACCTACTATTAGGAGGGGATATCTACTAGCTACCCTATGAACATATGAAGACCGTTTTTAAGAACCATTCTAGGGCAGTTAGACAAAAGGGTAGGAGCAGTCAAACAGTGGCTAGCTCATCCTCTTCCAACACATCTATAAAAAGTGAAATTAGAAACATGTTGGAAGATTTTAAGAGTGAAATGTTGCAAACCCTTGCCCTACATATGGACACTGTGCAAATCAAGAAGAAGCGGGAGGAAGCATAGAGAGCATTAGCCATCTTCTTCCCAAGATGCACAAGGAGACACCCTAGGAATGAATGTCCATTAAAACCTTATAGAAATATGCTCGGTCTGTGAAGAAAACCACTCCACATACAAGTTCCCTTCTCTACATGTACTAAAAGTTGTGTATTAGGGAAATAAAGGGGTGACTGAACAACTCTGCTACATAACTCGAAGGAGGCCTCATGGGCCTCGAGTATACAAGCAGGGCATTCAAAGGTCATCCTATGCATATTAAAACCCTAACCAAAACACATCCATTCCCTCCTAGGGCCCCCCTACTCATCCCTCTTGGTTACACCATCTCCCTGGTCTTTTGCACCTCAGTACCATTCCCAGGCGGCCAACCATCCATTTCAGCCATATACACCTCCACAACCTCAGTGGAATGCACCACCCCAAGGGCGGAGGCCCCCATACAACAATGCTCCAGATTTATTGCCTTCACCCCCTACTCAACCATAGCTTTTACACCCTGCTCCACCTAAACAACCTCAGATGTCTGCCCAACCAAACTTAAACGCAAACAATAGACAGGCATTGCAGGTCTACAATGCAGAGACATCCTACCCTGCTTATGTTGTGGAAATTTAGGAAATCAACCTTACATCTGGGAGACTACTCCCTTCATCTCCACCTAGGGAGAGTGAGGAAGAAAGAGAGGAAAGTATGCCTAGAGTGAATCCACCACCCTTTCCTGAAATATTAACTCATCCAGTCCGGCCTACACCAAAAGGAATGAACTTCTGGGTGAATTGAAAAATCTATGTGTCAAAATCCCACTTCCCCAAGCTACTAAGGATGTACCTATTTACAACAAAATGATTAAAGAGAAGTGTTTCAAACATCCAAGGAGGCGAAAAAGAGACACCCCTACCATTAATGTCATTGGACAGTTGTCCAACTTAATGTTGGGGCATGTATTTTTCCCAAAGCATTTAGACCCTGGAAGCCCTATAGTATATGTACACATCAATGGCACCATTGTCCCACATACCTTTATTAATCTTGGGGCTGCCATTAATGTAATGAATAAAGACACCATGCTCAAGTTGAATCACTAGGGTTCATTAATAAATACCACGACTATCTTGCAGCTTGCAGACCGACCCACAGTAGGCCCTAAGGGGATTGTTGAGGATGTGATGGTCTCCATTGACTCTTGGGAGTAACCTGCAGACTTCTTAGTTCTCCGGCCTAAGACCAAATTTAATGGTTATCCTATTATACTTAGGAGGCCTTGGTTAGCCACTGTCGATGCCTACATCAATTGCAGAGCTGGAAACATGACTATCAAAAATGGGCATCTATCCAAGCAGTTGATTTTGTACCCTCCTTCTCATCCATATCTATAACATGACTTACCTTTATGGCTAGAAGAGGAGGAATATGAAGGCTAATCCGCCCAACTCTATACCCTAGAAACTTCCATGGGAGGAGGACAACCTGATGAAGATGATTTGATTGAACACATCCTCCAAAATCCAACTCCCCACACCTTGTCTCTAGAGGAAGTAGTGAAGGAAAACAAGAACAACCATTGGATTGATCTATGCTTAGCCAATTCAAACCCTACCCATGTCAAGACAATAGAATTTGGCCTTGAAAAAACACTCAAAATTGACTCCTCTCTTTCTATACACCAAGAAGAAGAGTTATGTAAGATGCTAAGAGAGCATTTGGATGCCTTTGCTTGGAATTACAAAGAGATGAAGGGAGTGCACCCCTTGGTGTGTACTCACCACATTTATATTAAAGAAGGTTTAAAACCAATCCGACAACCCCAAAGGAGAATGAATCCACCTCTTAAGGATATAGTCAAAGAAGAGTTACAAAACCTGTTGGATGCAGGATTCATCTACCCTATCTCGAACAGTGAGTGAGTGTCTCCTTTGGTGCTGGTCCCAAAGAAAAATGGAAATTGGAGGATTTGTGTTGATTACAGGGAGTTAAACAAAGAAACAAAGAAGGAATGTTTCCCTTTGCCTTTCATTGACCAAGTGTTAGATGGCCTGGCAGGAAAAAAAAATTCTCTTTCTTAGATGGGTTTACTGGGTACAATCAAATCCAAATTAACCCAAAGGACCGGGATAAAACTACCTTCACCTGTCCTTGGGGTACTTTCACTTATAGGTTCCTTCCTTTTGGTCTATGCAATGCCCCTTCCACTTTCCAGAGATCAATCCTGAGTATCTTTGCAGAGCTAGTCCATGATGTAGTAGAAATTTAAATGAATGAATTTACACCCTATGGGTGTGATTTCCAGGAGGCTCTCTCTAACCTAGGCAAGGTGCTGAACAAATGCATTGAAATGAAATTATCCCTCATTCCTAAAAAAAATGAGTTCTTGATGATTGTAGGGATTGTTATAAGTCACTCAATGTCTCAGGAAGGACAACAGGTAGACCCAAATAAGATATCCATCGTCAAAAGGGTCCAAACTCCGCAAAAACAGAGGGATATCATAAGTTTTTTAGGTTTAACCGGATACTATAGGAGATTTATAAAATATTTTTGCAAGTTAGCTTCTCCTTTGTTTGGGTTATTGGCCAAAGACTCCGAATTTTTATGGTCAGAAAGTTATCAAGACGCCTTGGACACCCTAAAGGACAAATTGACTATTGTACCTATTCTCTGAGGCCCAAATTGGGCTATTCCTTTTCATATACATGATAATGCATCTCACAAATCCATAGAAGAATCTCTAGGCCTGATAGATGACAAGCTATCTTATGTCACTTACTTCATCAGTAAGAATATGTCGAAATTTGAGCTGAACTACACAGTGACTGAAAAGATCTCCTAGATGTTGTGTGTTCATTGAATAAATTTATGAATTACATTACCGGTTACCAAAAATTTGTACATACTGACCATGCTGCAATTAAATACTTGATGAATAAACCTGATGTGAATGTCTAGATTATTAGATGGTTACTTTTATTACAACAATTTTATTTAACCATTATTGATAAGCCTGGCAAGGAGAATGTTGTTACGAATTTTCTATCCAGGTTGACTTTGCCTGCAGAGGAGGAAGGAATGGTTGATGATCAGTTACCAGAGGAACATTTATTTGCCATTTCGGTTTTGTCTCCATGGTTTTCTGACATAGAAAAATACTTGGTGTCTGCACAATTTCCACCAAACTTGTCCTCCAAAGAAAAGAGCAGGATCATAAGAAAGAGTGCCCCATTCACTTGGATTGGGGGCAGTCTCTTCACGCTGGGTCTGGATCAAATTCTATAAAGATGTGTCAGGGAGGAGGAAGTATTCGACATCCTTCTGGCCTGTCATGATGGGCCTTGTGGAGGTCACTTTGCAGTCAAAAGAAAAACATTCAAGGTATTACAAGTTTGTTACTACTGGCCCACTCTTCACCAAGATGTGAGGAGGTATACTAGTCAATGTGATCGGTACCAAAGGATGGGGAAACCTACCCTAAGGGATGAGATGCCTCTACAAACTAAAGTGAATTTCAAGCCATTTGACAAGTGGGGCATGGATTTCATTGGGCCCATTGACCCTCCATCCAAACAGAAGCAGTACATCATTGTGTGCACTGACTACTTACCCAAGTGCGTTGAAGCTAAAGCCATCAAAGCAGCAATAGAGGAAAAGGTGGCTGAATTCTTAAGGGAAAATGTGTTTTATAAGTTCGGATACCCTAGAGAATTGGTCATTGATCAAGGCAGTCAATTTACATCTCACATGTTTGAAAATTTGTTAAGCTAGCACAAGATCAAGCATAGAACATCAACTCCTTACCATCCACAGGCTAATGGAAAAGTGGAGGTAACCAATAGAGCACTGGAAGGCATTCTGACCATGGTGATTAGCAGCAACAGAAAGGATTGGCAGACAAATTAGTTGAGGCCACCTAAGCCTACAATACCACCTAGAAGACCACCACTGGCTTCACCCCTTATGAGCTGGTCTATGTGAAGAAAGTCTGGTTGTCCATTGAATTTGAATACAACACCTTAAGAATGGTAGCACAACTAGATTTGGATATCACTAGGGCACAACAAGAAATATTGCTCTAGCTGAATGGGTTAGAAGAATTTAGGATGTAGGCCCTCCTACACATAGAGGTGACTCAAGTTCAAAGGAAAATTTGGCATGACAAGAATGTAAAAGATAAACAATTTCAAGTGTAGGTTTTAACCTCGTACAGAAATTACCTGCATACGAATTCTAAGAACACAGAAAATAAACAATGTGAGAGAATAACACATATACACAGAGATTTTCCCCTGGATCCCAAAATCGAGACTACCAGCTTGATTTTTCATTATGTTCCTTTCAATGTTACAATACATATATATACATGCCAAAGCATCCAATACCATGGACCAAAAACCATCGCGCCCAAAACCATGTGAGAAAACCATGCACAAAACCATAGGTAGGTTTGCCCACCTAATATAAGGTAGTTCCCCGGGGTGTTGACCCAAACCCCGTAGAGTGGGGCTAACTGCCCCTCGGGTAACTAGGGCAGCTAGTCGTGGAAAGAATATAACACAACTCAACATCAAGAAGGTGATTGGGCTTTGTTGTATGATTCCCGGTACAAGGCTTTTACAGGTAGGTTAAGGACTATATGGTTAGGGCGTTATGTAATATAAAAGTTTCATGGTAATGGTGTTGTGTAGATAAGAACCATTGATGTAGAGGTTATCCCTTTGCTTGTCAATGGGTATAGATTAAAGATCTACAATAAGCCCTTGTCAAAGCAATAATTCATCAATAGCATCATCAAGATAGTGATGGTGGTGGAGCAAGTCTCAGCTTCCACCCCACCAATTCCCTGAAGAAGAAAAAGAAAAAATAAAGAGACTTCGGTGAAAACCTCCATGAGACACCTAAGTCCCACTATTGGGTTGAAAGCCTCTTAAGGTAGCCCAAGGGTGTTTTAAAAAATAAAAAATAAAAAATAAAAGGAAAAATAAAAAATATCTCTGGGTGAAAACCTCTTTTGAGGCACCCAGGGTAGGCAACTAGGATGAAAACCTCCTTGGAGGTAGACTAGTTGTTTTACAAAAGGGAAAAATAAAATAAAAGAGAAAAAGAGAAAATATACAAAAGATGGAAATTATGTTTTGCATGTCATCAAGAGGAGCATAATCACAACATAAGAAGGATATAAGGACCTACAAGAGCCATGTTTTAATCCACCCACATCATATCTTCCACTATTTACCTAGTCTTCCATTTGTATAACCAGCTCATCTCACTCAAACTCTGTGTTTTCTACAAGATTCCCTGTAATCATACAGGAGTTTCCTATAGGAATGACAATGACCTTGAAAACTACAAGGAGGGAAGTCCAAGAGGAAGGTGATGACACAAGCTTTTGCATGGATGAAAATTCATTTACACCACTACACCATAGCCATTCTTTTCATCACCATGTCACCCCTGCGTCCATCAAAGAAATCAATTCAAAAAATATAGATTACAAAAAAAAAAAAGAGAAAACAAATAGAAGAGAGAGAGAAGAGGGAAAGAGGAACCATACCCAGAGGCAACATCTCTCACCTACCATTCCCTACCACCCTTATCCACTCATTTCAACATCCCTTATGCTTTAGAGTTGAGAAAAAGAATGAAATTTTAGGGGAAAGGCAGCTACAGGACATCATGTAGGTATCCTATAGGAAATCTTGTAGCAGCCTATCCCACAAAGGAAACCATAGAGATTGCAGCCATCTTGAGAACTGGGACTACAAGGATGAAGAAGATCCTCTATATCTCGGCAGCAACAAGGTTCAGCACCTTCACATCAAAACAAACAAGCATCAAAAGAGGCAAATACACAGAAAAATATGCAAATTAAAAATCACAGCAAAGAGGCACCACTCTCCAGCATGCAACATCAACGAAGCACCTTACCCATAGGTATGTCATCTTACTCATGCTCTCTCGTTAGTACGATATGATCAAAACTGTAAGATTATGCGAGAGTTGGTTTTATAAGCAAAGGTGGCCAGTTAACTTGGCCACCTTCAACCAGTCGATGAGAAGAAAAGAGTTAGACCACTCCACACATGGAAAAAGTCAAATCAAAAAGAAAAGGGAATAAATCCAAAAATGGTTAAGATATGGAGGATAGGAGTGGGAGATAATTACGAGGTAAGTTGGAATGATGGACTAGTAGTGGGACCAATGGTCCAAAAGGAGGTGGTCGTACTTAGACAGCCAGCACACCACCCCACATGATCATCCGTATATGGAAATAAAACATGAATTCCCATACAAAGAGAGCACAAGCAACTTCAAGAATTCATTGAATGAAGAGGTTGCTCTCAGCCTTCCTGAAATAGCACCTACAGGATACAGTCAGCATCTACATCGCAAGAAACCTACAGGAAGCCTACAGGATATAGAGGAATCGGTCTACAGAGCTATCAGTGGACACTAAGAGAGGTCAAGTCAGATTTATCCTCATAAGAACTTGGAAAACTAAGGTACGATCCATACCCTCCATATTTTCCATTTGAAAAGAAAAAAGAAAATCCTCAATTTGGTTAGGAATTTGCAGTGCATCTCAGGATAGAAGAATTGCATTACATGTTAAAATAAAAAACTTCATCACCTACCAGAATTCTTCAACTATATCCACACAAGCCTCTACAATTACCAATGAAAGATGAGAGGAGGTTTCAACAAGAGAGAACCCACAAACATAGCAAGGATCCACCATCATCCTCCTATGGTGGTGTTATTTCAAAATCAGGCCCTGGAAGGCTGCAGACCAGGAAGACTTCAAGTAACTGTTTCAGACCAATATTTTAGCTAAGGCTTAGCCTCCTTAGCCTGAGAGGGCTCTCTCAAAGGGTTTAAGATTTGCAATTGTGATTGAGATGGCTAACTCTTCTATGAAACAAATAGGAATGAGGCTGGTAAAATCTAAATTAACAAGCATCCATTGGACTCATGGAGTCATATTTTACTCAACATTAACAATGAATTGGCTTTGCAATGAAATCAAGGCATTCAGACTTCAATATACATAAAGTACAACAGACAAAAAGGGACAGTATATGAGTACATGAAGGAAATTAGAATACAGCATGTGATTTCTAAGTAATCAAGTACCCATCAAACTGTAAACAACATGAAAGACAACAAGAGGAATTCATACATTGAAGTCACTATGATTCTTGAGCAGCTGAAACCATTCACTGTATTATCAAAATAAACAGAGTCTTTTCATAAGCTTGTCAACAGAGCTTTTTTACATAAACTTCCCTGTAAAATGCAAAAGGAGTTTCAAATGGTACAAATACACCTTGTTATATCTTCCTTCACAAGTCAGGTATTTCTGTATACAGGTGAGTAAATGTGCATAGGACTCTTTGACATAGCTCCTAGGAACAGACTTACTCAAATCCGAATTAACGGATTCCTTCTTTAAGAACTCTTTGCATGGATTCATGTCAAATTTGAAATACTTGAACCAATTTTCTTGCCCTCGTGGAATCTCTGTCACTGTGGATATCATATCTGGTGAGACCTGCAATTCCATCATAGCCACCTTTGAATTTAATGCTGTGAAATTTAGTGCAAATTCTTTAGTCACCTGTGCATGCCCTCCTTGTAACTTCCTGCAAAAATTCCAACATCTGGCTTTTTTAAAATCCTTCTCCACATCTTTGTTCTTCAATGTTATATCCAGACCTTCAGGCTCGTTTCTCAGACATTTTCCTAATCTGTGTTCTTTCTTCTCTACTAATCCCTCCATGAAATCTTAATGACCTGTAAGCAAGGAATGCTAGCTCTGTTCAAACTGTAAACTCAACCTCTTTTGAAAATCTGCCTCGCCTAATTTACTACCTCGCCTAATTTGTTGGCTCGCTTGATTACAATGTTATTTAAAATTGAAATCTTGCCGATTATAATTTTTTCAAATTGCAATCTTGCAGATTTTTTATTCATGCAAGGCTTACAATCATCATTAAGACTTGTACATAGGTGGATTTTCTTGGAAATTGTAATCCGTGTGTATCAACGAATCTAATGGTGGTGATAATGGAGATGGGTGGTGGGACATGATAAGTGGAGTACATTAACTAAAAAAGGATGACGCAGCCACAGATTTACCTAATGGATTTGACATTTGGGAAAGATTCGTTGCGGAATGCACGAATCCCTGATTTCGCATCGCGATTAGTTTAAATTTTGAATGATGCGCTGCGAAATCACCTAATGAGGTATCGCGCTGCGAAAACACCTAATGAGTTTTTGCGCTGCGAAACTGCTAAACAGAGTAAATGCGTTGCGAAAACACTTTAAAAAGATTACATGCGCTACGCAATTACCTAAAAGGCTTTGTGGTGGATAACAAAGTAACACATGACTATGAGATCGATGATGAATGATGGTGATCAGTGGTAGATAAGAATACATGCTTGACTCATGACCTCCTAAGACTCAAACTTTAAGGAAAAAATGAAATCAACTTAGATTAACACTGACCTTTGTCATCATGCTAGGATGAGAAATTTTAGCATTAGATTTCTTAAGTGATAACATGTGGAAATTTTCACAAGGCATCAATGGATGGGGTTCTTTGAGAGGATGAGAGGATACAATGATGATGTGGCAAAGAACTTTCCCTCTCACTCATACTCTTCACTAGGACCAATGCCACTACTGTGGTAAAGGGTTTATCAATAGAAATTACCCCTGAGGTTATAAGCAGAATCACTATACTCCCCCTAGGGTTACCATGGAGAAAAGAGGACAAGGGAAACAACACCCTTGCAAAGAAAAGTTTATTTTTGGAAGGAGAAGAACCAATAAAGGAGATACAGTGTAGTGTATAGATACCACTTCAGACTCCTCCAAGAACTGATATTTAGAGAGAGAACACCTCCTCATAACATATTGAGTATACCCTACTTTCTTCTACAACCCCTGATAGACATGAGCATCAAAGTGAAGGAGGGAAAACATCAGCAGCTAGTCCATCATGGGTTGATCAAAATTATACTTGAAGATGCTCTACAAAAATTAAGACTCCCTATTGCATGGACAACATTTACAGATATGTAGGCAGAAGGAGCAATTCAAGCCATTGAATATGACAGAAGCCCTACTGCTAGTGAGGGAGAAGAGGAAGAAACAGAAGAAGAAAGAGGAGAAGAAACAGAGGAGGAGATTGAACAATAAATAGGGGAGGAAAATGAAGAAGACACAGAGGAGGAAACAAAATAAGAAACAGATGAGAAGAGTGGAGAAATAGAGGAAGGAGGAGACAAAGAACAAGATGAGAAAGAAAATGTAAAAGAGGAAATAGGACAGAAGGATGAACAGAGGTCTACATCTCAAGATAGAGAGAAAGAAGAATCACCAAGGTTATCCCTAAAGCCTACAAATAAAGAGGCAGCTTCTACTCTTAATGCCCTAAGTACACCTATCAAGGCAAAGGGGAAGAGGAAAATAAAAACCCCACTGTACTTCAGGACAAGAAAGAGCACTAGGATTAGATAAGGAAGACCTCAAATCCCCACCAAAACTCCAATTTTCATTAAGGATTCACCAAAGAAACAAGATAAGGAAGCCCCTCTAAAGAAAAATGAAGGAGAAGGATCATAAAAACAAGCTTCTCCCAAGTCTCTAGTTACCTATGTTAGGAGGCCTGTCACAAGGTCAGCCTCATCAAAAGGAAAAGATCTCCTACAGGAGACACAAACAGACCTACAGGAAGCAGAGGCCATCCTACAGAAAACTCTGTCAAACCTACAAGAAACACAGAAAAGAGACCATCAAGGTATCACTCAACAAGAAACAAAGGAAGAAGACCAAGAACTGAGATAACCTAGCCCACAGCCAAACCTCATCTCCTACTACAGGTTCATTGGAGGAGTTAGGGTGATACCATATAAGTTTTCCATTCCCCTATTCTTTGAACTTGAAAAAGAGAGGGCAACGACACACAGGTGGATGAAAATTTCCAAATCAAAAGAGGTAGAGGATGTATGCCACATGTGTGAGAAATTGCAGGAGATGGGCAGAGAACTGAGGCTAAGGAAGTAGCTATAAGAAAGGGAAACCCAATTAGAAACTATGGCCAGTTTTTCCATGGAGGCAATCCAGTACAGGATGCCAGCAAAGTCTTATGCCTTGTACCTCAAGGAACAATGGCTACAATTCCAAATAAAGAGCCTAGCATAAAGATGAACTATTCCCTTCCGAGACTATAGACAATTCATTGATCTCTGTGATCAAAACACCTTGGAAGATACAGCAAAAATATCCGAGTTTTACCTACACAATTTGGCCTTGAAAGATTTAAATGTGTGGGATCCAAATCCCAAGCTAGGTGACTTGTAATTGATGGCCTTAGCATCATAGACGAATCATTAGGAGGAAAGAGCTACATAGATGAAAAATTTAATGGCAAAAGAAGAGATAGAACCCCTTATGATCAGAGAAAAACAATCTAACCCAATGGTTGTCATCAGCACCCACAACCTCATTGCAAATGATCCCAAGCTTGCACCAAGGTACCTTGTTGTAGAAGAACAGGTAGTCACACACTTTGAAGACATGTTCAAATTGCTAGGATATGACATCCAGCAAGCTTTCCAAAGGAGATGGAACACCTTGCCTTACAGCCTAAAAATCAGAGAATATCATTCCCCTGACAGAATGAGAGAGGCACTAAATAGAACCCCCATGTATAAGCAAGCACTACAAAGAATTAAATTCAATTGGATTGGCTTGAGGCTTAGCCCACCATTTCTTTTGGGAATGTTGGAAGGAAGGAAAGAAGAAGAAGAAAGAAAGCAATGGGAAGAGATAGAGAGTAAGGCAGGATTTTATTCACAAGAAGAGTATACTACAGCAGAAGCATGGGATGTTAGGGAAGCCACCAGAGCAATGAAGGACATGGACATAGATTAAGTTGCTTAGAGGATAAGCAACACTTTCAGTAGAGGGGTGATGATGAGGCTCATCATTGGGTAAATATATGGACCTTAATACACCTCCAAGCTTACTAAAATCAACTCTTCTCATAATTCCTTACATGTTTTTATTATATTTTGCTTAATGAGATGAGTAAAAGTAAGATGTTATGTCTAGGGGTATAATGTGCATTGATTGCAGGTTTTTTGGGAGAAAATTATGGCAATTATGGCTCATTAAGGTGCAGGAACTTGAATGATACAAGAAGGAGAGATTATAGGATATGGATCTTCCTCATTAAATCCTCACTCATTCGAAGATCCCTCAATCAAATCACACTAGCTCAAAGTTGTAGGCAGTCGAGTCATGTGGATCACTGGCAGTCGAGCTAGTGATAGTTAAGAACTAGTTTATCTTGAGATTGGGAGCCAAGCCTCCCTATATTTAAGGAATTTGTTGGAAACTTCAATTGTATAAATAAGGAGGCCTAGAGCCTTATTAGGATTCGGATTTTTTATGCAAGATAACGAAGCACTTTCGAGTTGAAGGATTGTGACAAAACATTGTTATGTATTTTTTGATATGTTAATGAAAATGAGCATTTCCTTGATCCAACACTGAGTTGACTCAAAGGGCTGAAGCTCTTGAGTTAGGGCCCAACCCTAGAAGCATAGGTTCCTCTTACTGTACTTGTATTATTAGTTTATTTCATAGATTACTTGTTGAATTGATTTTGGGGTGTTACATTGCAAGTATTGGTGAATTTGATTAGTTTGCTTCCATTTGTGCATATCTTTAACAAGTAGCTTTATAGAGATAAAGAAATACCAAAAAGGTTGATAACAGGTGGATCTTGCCTCATTCCCCCTTCAGGGACCATGGTTTGAGGAAAAACCCTCATTCAGCCCAAAAAGACAGAATTCTGGTTTCTTATTAAATTTAAGGTTTTTATGCTAACTAGGTCAACATCTTTCAGTTTTCAAAGATAGGTTGCAGTTGTCATTTCTGATATCTTAAGCTTTTTATTAGATTTCATGGTGTTTCACAATAGGCTGCAAGAATTTCTATGCATGAACTAGGAAAATAAATGATGAAATTATGTTTTCCTATATTGATGTAAACCTTTCTTGTTTTGACATGATTTATGGGTAAATGCCAATAATGATGTGTATATTGCAGGAATTTCAATAGTGCAGGAAGACCTCATATCAGCAGCCTCAGCCTAACCTTACCATCCATGATTCCCAATCACAAGGAAAACTTGCCATGCTTGTTGAGCAAATCCAACCATCATACAACTTTGGTTTGAGTTCTGAGGGAGTCCTAACCACTTCCTTGTCTTATTCCTTCCATCACTCACCTTCCTTAAGCCCTAAACCACTATACAAATCTCTCCTTATGCTTTCGGCCTATTCATGTAGGAATACAGGGGATCCTGTAGGTGAATTAGCACATTCTGTAGACATCCTATAGGACAACCTGTAGTGGCATGTTTCCCAATTTGTGAGAAATGCATCACAAAAGCTAGGGTAAGACCCCTTCTTGCCTTCCATGCCATATGGCCCATAACAACCACCTCTCTCCACACCTAACCCACCTGTCATACAATCAAGAAGGATTAGCATTCATGTTTTCACAAAAAAATAAAGACAAAAAGAAAAAGGTGGCTATGCTTATTCATAGCACAACAGTTAAGTGTTTGATTAGATTAAATTGCATGCTTAGGTTAGTTAGGATTTCACATATGTTAGCTTAGAATTCTTCTAAATCAAGGTATATTAACAAATAGCTAGATGAGTTGTGTGTTTTAAGCATCAATTTTAGTAGTTCTTTACTGCAGTAGGTAGCATTTCCATTCTCTCAATTAGGGTAAAATTCTCCTTTCTTAGTTGGTAATCAAACTTCTTCTAAATCAATAGAAGGTTGGTTTGAGAAACCCCAGTGGTCTATCGCCCAACTCAGCAGTGACAAAAGAGTGGACCCATTGCATCTATTTGTGTATACAGCACTTTCACCTCCAAGTTTGTACGAACCCCGGGTTGATGAAGTAAAGTTGGTAGCCCAAGGAGTTGCAGCATTCTTGCTGCAATACTGGTGCTCATCGCATGGTGCATTGATATATGCACAAAATAGATCTTCACTTGTCAGGAGGAGGCTCAGGACAACTCCCAGAAATGGTGGATGCTCTCGTCATCAGCTGTCAGGATACATGAGCCTTTTGGGGCCCCCAATTTTTCTAGGGCTCTAAACAGGGTACCCCGGTATATTGCGTGCATGTAGATTAGTGGGGTCCAATGGATGGGTTTGAGGTTTTGATTTCCCATCATCTACCTGCCATCCGATTAGTACACTCCAGCTTACAAGGTAGGCGAGGATTGGTCGAAAGAAGTCATCTAGAGAGATGGGTATAAGCCTCCGGGAATAGAGATGTCTACAAAATACAATCTTTCATAGCTTCACGTTGATCATCGTAGCTCTAACCTAGACTTGTGCAGACGACGAACTGCATGAGGACATGCAGTAAGGCCAGTTAGAGGGAGACGTTGGTGGATAGATTTTCATACTTTTATTTGCCCTTTTACCTTACTCTTTTTATCCATTTCACGCCAATAGTGGTTAATTGATATCTTAAAATGCACAAGTATACCTCTCTTCATGCCTTTATGTATTATCGGTCAATGAAGCATAGTCGTAGGGGATTATTACCTAGGTGGCTTGCTAATTTAGTTATTTCTACATATTTGAAGGGAGAATGACCAGGACCGTGATTCAGTGGATGATATCGTCAAAGTTGGCAGCACTATCCTTGGATATTGACTGCAACAGTGAATCAATCCTTCGATTGACACACTGTTATCTTTTACATTATGTTTCATTCTGAAAACCACCATGTAATTAAGGGAAGACAGTGTCGTAATTCTAGAAGTTGTATTATTGACAAATTGTATAAAGTAGAGTTGTGAGTTGTGAAGGTTATCATTGTTAAGATTTGTTAATTTTACAGGAGAAATACTCTAACTTTGAGTCTATAACAGCAGACTTATAATATTTATTTTATAATGACAAGTTGATCTTCTAAGCATATCGTGATTCGTTGATCTCACCACATCCCTGATCAGGGAGTTGGGCTCACTCTCCTGACTAGGTGTTGGTGGATTAGATATGTGTTAGGTTTATTTCCATGAGTTTATTATTGTTGTGAATGTTTATCAGTGTGTTGTTGTGAGTCCTAATTGTTGCTACTCTTATTGATGTTTTAGTTATTACTTGTTGTTACTCTTATTTGTTGTTATAGTATTGCTTGTTGTTACACATTGATAAATTTATAGTTAATTTCATTGATGGGTAGGCAAATTGTGACCTACACATATAATGCACGATAGCCTTGAAGCAATTGGTAGAACCTCGGGTTGACAACTAAATGTGGATTGGGTGAATTGCATGATTCATACTTTGACACCCACAGCAAGTACAATAAGGGGCATAAATGTGATGAGAATAATTTATTCTACATGGACTGTGAATATGAAGAATATCAAGAAGTGGAATCGTCACAAAAATTCAAAGTTGGAAAAACTACTTCAACAATATCTTGTCATGCATTAGCTGGCATCAATACTCCACAAACCCTCAATATAGAAGGATGTCCCAAAAATAAAAATTTAATATTATTGATTGATTCAAGTACTACACATAACATCATCAATTACAAATTGGTAAAACTTCTTAATTGCTTTGTATATCCAACACTAGAATTTCAAATACTGATTGTAGATGGAGGTACCATAAATTGTTCAACGAAGTGCCATAGTACTAAGTTGAATATGGGGAGTATTTATTGGATAATCCCATGATTGAAATCTAAATGGATAGTGTTGGTGTTTTATTAAGGTTCTAATTGTTACATTCATTGGAAATAATGGCCCTTACTTTTTGAAAGTTTTTCATAATATTTTCCTCAAAATGATCTAGAATGATCCAGGGGATCAAAATATGCTGAAAATTAAAATTGCTCAGAATCACCTGAAACCGGTGTTATATTGTAGATCTCATTGTTTTAATTCTAACGACACTTGAATCGCCTCAATCTAACACCGTATGCGAAAGTTATCACGTTCTTAAGTTTTGGGCAAACAACTAAAGAGTCAACTTGTAGGGTTGATCGAGATGCTGACTGAGAAGGTCGTAAAGTGACATCATCAATTGACTATGCATGGTACAGTGTCATATGGGAAATCTTGTGTTGACACGTCGCAAGGTCATACAGGATAGGTTGGGAGTTTGTGATTGGTTGTTGGTTGTTGAAGTGGCCTAATTGTGAGGTGCCACATGGCCCAATGAGAGAGCACTACGTGGCCCTCTTTTATTGGCCAAAATTTTATAAGGGATCAACTGGACTTGAAGGGTTCGGGCCCTAGACCTCTAGAATAGTAATACAACATTTTACCGCCACGCTACAACATTAGTTCTTAACATATGTTGAATCACAATTATATTTGAATTAATGTCGTTGGCACGTTGGGGGAAGGGGGTGGGGCACTTAGCCCCAACCCCAAGTTTCATTTATCGATGTGACCAAGCACAGGGTGAATGGGCCAGGGCAAGTGGTTAGCCTTAGCCTCGAACCATATAGAAAACCCACATGACCACAGCAAAGGTGAAAGCGGAGGGGGCGGGCAATTAGCGTAGCCCCTGAGTCATATTAACACCCACGACAGGCATGTAACCAATGGCGAGAGAAAAGGCGAGAGGGTTGGCCATTAAGCCCTAACCTCAGTCCCATGTGTCCACATGGCCAATGATGGAGGCAAAGGTAGAAAGGCCAACACATGGCGCCAAGCAACGGCCACATGGCTATAATGTGATCAACTCGGAGACTGAAAAATCGACACTAAGTGGTTATTGTCATGTTTAAGGATGCAAAAATTTGCATCATTTGCAACAGAATCATCGTCATTCCTAAGCGAATTTTTCGCCCAACGGTCTGCCAAAAAAAGGAATCGATTGCTCAATTAGCTAGTTTTGTCAATTTTCAAGACAAATAATAGAGAAATGTTCCAGGATGCCTAACTTGGTCATTCTTCAACCTTTTTTAGCCTAAGAAGAGCCTAGATAGGGGTTTTTGGGTGTTTTGAACTCAATGGAAACATTAATTTTGTGATTTCAGCTCTGTATGTTGAATAAATTGCAGAGCCATGTCTTTTTGTGTTACATACGGAGACTTTTTCATGCCTTTTTGAGACCATGTGGAGATCTTTTTTAGCATGGAAAGAGCGTAGACAGGGATTTTCCAGCCTTCTGGACGCATTTGCAATAATTGTTTCTTCATTAAAGCAACCATTTTCAGTCTATTATCATTTTTTGTGGTAAAATACCATTTCAACACTCCATGATGAAGTTGTTGGTTTTGTGTTTTTTGGTCTTAGAATGAACACAAGGACATGTTGCACATTTAGTGAGAGAGTCCTTTTTTTTCTTTTGACACCAGCATTTCTTTGTAAAATGGATTTAAATTGTGAGAGAGAGTTCTCTAAAGGAGAAACAAGTGCCACACTAAATGGAGGTTTACTCTATGAGTCAAATCTTTGTGATGTACTCTTTTTGTTATTGAGATCAATAAAGCAACCTAACTGTTAGGATATTCCAACACATAGGAAATCCTTAAGTACAACTTGGTCTAGTGTAAAGTTAGGTAAAGTGTGTTTCTTTAGTATGTATTTTTCGTAACTTACAATCCGACGGTCACGATATGTTCTAGATATGAGGTGATCTAACGTTTCATTCTCTCCTCAGTATTACCAACACTTGATCTATGGCTTGACACCCAATTAGTCCATGATCTCTATTTAAAGAGTATGTAGGGTCATTTGTTAGGTGACCATTCATGAGAGAAGCTTATGTAAATTTTCTTTCTTTTACATTAATAAATTTCCTGAAGTGGCCATGTTGGCTCAAGTCATGGACGGTTTCCCTCTTTGAGGTTTTTAACCACATCAAGAATACTAGTGTATTGATCTATGATCTGTTTGTGAGCGTTATCCTTTAGTATTCTATCTAAGGAACTTTCCGTGTAAATTCCTACACTAACCATTGGAGCAGGACTCAGAGACGTAGCCCAGGAGAGGTGAACTATGTTATCGCATGGTTGTTCTCTTCTTCATTTTCATCATGTTATGTTTCACATGATTTTGTTTCATCTTTAAGTTCATTGAAAACTTAACTATTCACAGTTGGAAAAGTTGCAAACTAAGTTAACGTTTGAAGACCCAAATTTATCAAAACTTGCAAAGTGTCAGAGGACAATTGAGTTTCATTTTCAGATCAATAAGAAAGGAAATTGAGCTTATAGGTATCCAAGAGAAACTTAGTAAAATGATCATCTTTAATAGCATGACAAAATTGCTAAAAAAAGAGACACCAAAGTGTAATTTCACAATTGTGTTCATTATATGCTTAAACATCTATATCCTCTACTCTAGTCGATTTCCAAAAAGTTAACAACAATCATTCCAAGGTATTTGGAGGGATGTGTAAGGGTCCTCCACCTGCTCGAGATCATGACTATGTTATGATGAAAACTTAACTAAATTGAGAGGTGGGGGTGAATCAGTTTATTATATTCATGGACATTAAATTATTTTCTTCAATCTCACTAACTGAACCATTACATGAGCAGCTTAGCAAATGATGACCAGCAATTTGAATATGTCAACAACAATTAATAAGCAAACTAAAACATCATATCAGCACATAATAATAATCCATATTGACATCAGATATATGTGGAAATCCATAAAAGTAGAAAACCATGATTTTATTATTGTTGTGATGCAAAGGCAATCTCTTACTCCTTATTACATCTAATTTTTTGTAGGCCCCAACCTAAAGGAGGTTGCTACCTCAATTTTCTGCAAGCTACAACATGCAAGGAAGCTCCAAATCCCATATGTTTTTTGTAGGCTACAACCTACAGGAGGTTCCTACCTCAACCAGCTCCAATTGGATATTTATCAAGCCTCAACTTGAAAGAATACTATCATCCCCTAATGCAAACAAGAAATAACAATGTGTTGGTTTACCTGCTTATAAATTCTGCATATCTCCGTCTTGATTTCTGCATCTTATTACCTTCAAACTTGCTTCACATCAGCTTCATAAGTGTCAGGTAACTAATGCATAATAGTTCAATCATCACTCTCTCATTATTCCATTCTCTCACCTCTTATGCCTTCCAAAATCACATATTTTATAGAAATAGTATGTTGGTTGTTTGTATCCCATATAGGAATATGAATTGAATAGGCTTTACTCTTTGCCTTCCACTCATTCATTTCCAAACTCTTCAAATCTTGAATATTGGAAAACAAAAATAAATAATCCATCCAATATTAATTGCAACCATATGTAATGATTAAATGCATCAATCTAATGTCAACAACAAATAACAATGTTTATCCTTAATGCATCATAACAATCTTTGCAACAAATTTTCTTTTTCATTATAGTCTTGCCTTTTCATCACAACAATTAAGCTTAATCAACAATTTCACATCACAAATTCTTCATTAAACAATCCCTACAACATTATCCAAGCATCAAGCCATCAACATGCCATCAAGGTATTTGTTGCTCCTTTGTCCCTTGTTTTGCTTCTCCTTTGATTGTTGTTCTTGTGCTTCTCCTTTTCCATCAACATTATCCAAGCATCAAGCCTTTGTTTCTCCTTTTTCCCTTGCTTTGTTTCTCCTTTGCTTGTTGTTCCTGTGTTGCTCCTTTGCCATCAATGATAATATTTCCAGAAATTTTCCCCTTTGGCATTTATGGCAACACATTAGTCCTCCCCCTTTTTCCCTCAAACATATTTTTCATTGTTTCCCATAACCTCTACTTACCTCCCCTTTTGACATCAATGGCAAAGGGTTATAGATGTCTTGTAGCTTGTAAAACCTGTCATCATTGCTTTAATTCTTTAAAACCTGCAATTTATTGTTAAGCATCATTGACTAAATGCTAATTCAGAATGAATATTTCTCCATAAACATTGTTCAGAAAGTGTTGTAGAACAATTTTGAGAGAACACTCAAGTAGTAATTGCATTGCACAATGTTGTGAGAGAATATGAACACATAGACCATTAAATATATGAGACATTAAATTTGGGAGGCATGTATTGTAATGCGTTGACCACGAGATATATGGACTCATTTGAGCTTGGCATGTATGAATGCATATTTCAAGAATTTGATACTCTTTCAGGCTCATGACTAGAATTCTCATGATATTTTCACTAGTTAATTCATCCAAATTTTGACCCACACGCTCCAACACATTAATTGGGTTCTAATCTACCTCATGCACATCCAATATTACATCACTCCATCGCACTACATTCAGCAATTTTAATACACCATTAAACTGGCAACTGAACTTGTCATTCACATGCAGGAACAAATGAATTTGGCTCTCATTCGCATACTACAGCCAGGCGCATGAATGGAAAGATATCCTTAGTCTAAACACACTTCATGCTCATGGATAGCATCATAAGGCACTTCATCTGGAAAATCGTTATTTCCATCAACCACATGAATGGAAAGAGATCCTTTGTCTAACAAATGAGCAGTAGGTCCCTTCATTATCGATTCAATAGACCTATCCATTAGCTGAGAAATGTGTTCACTCCCACATTTCTTGCAAGTGTGCCTCCATAATAACATGCAATTGTAAATGTATTTAATGCCACTCAAGGATTCAAGAGTGTGATCAAAGATCTCCTGAGTAGCAGTTGCTTGCACCTACACAGAAAAGGTTGTTGAACAAAAATTGGATGATATTGACTGAAGAGAGAAAAAATAAGCCCCACAATGAAAAGGAAATAATTCATCAATGTTCCACCCCAATTCATTGGATGAATTGTTATAAGAAATAATTCATCAATGTTCCACCCCAATTCATTGGATGAATTGTTATAAAACCTAGCCTTAAGCCAAGAACCATTAACCATTGCCCCTGATATCACAAAAAGGAGGAGATACACACAAAAGAAAGCAAATGCTACAATTCCAAGAAGCCCCGAAAAAAAATCTAGCTTGATGAAAACCTCATTAAGGAATGGAGAGACAGGAGGATTAATCAACATTTATAACATAATGTGCACAACCCATTAAGGAATGGAGAGACAGGAGGATTAATCAACATTTATAACATAATGTGCACAACCCAAGCCACCGAAACAATAAACCCAAATATTCCCAGTATCAATCTTGCTGAAAATCCAAGCATTGTAAAAGCCCACGATGACTTTTCCTTTTCAACCTGAGGGTAGATTTCCTCCAAATACTTCACATCTTCTTTAAAAAAACCTCCTTGTCAACTGCCTTTACATTATTTTATTTTATTTTTCCATTTTCTACCTTTGCTACCACTTCTCTTTTCTCTCATTGAAGTGCAGTAGTTGCCTCTTTTACCTCTCTTGCTCACTTCCCTAATTCGGTGGCCTCTTTGATATACCAACAGTTGTAGCAAGAGCAACAACATGTTCAGGAAAATTTGTGCACATGGTCCATGTAGTCTTTTGATAATGCACCAGTTGTGTAAGCATCACACAAATTTGAATTCCCATTTGTTCCTGCCAAACAAGAATAATTTTTTAAAGTAAAAGACTAGACCAACTGTTGAGAGGGTTAGTTGTTGAAGAGGGCTTTCATATAGTAAATTCGACTTTACCAACAAGGCCATAAAGATTTCCAGGCATGAGACCGACAACTACAGCAGTAACAATGACCCACGTCATAGCACTAAAAATTATCTTCCCACAGCTCTTGTCTTGATCACCTTCACAGTATAACATGGAAAATACTAGTATCACATCAATGATATATGTTGCCAACCACAAATCCATCATAAGAAGAGTTAAATTACAAAACCCATTTTACATTGCATGTCTACAAGCTTGACAATTTGCAACATCTGCAAGTAACATGAGAATGGATATTTCGGCCACCAAAAGGCCCTGAACCACCACTAGCTTTGAAAAATATGCTTGATTGAGGTTATCGATTTCTGTTGAAATATACTTTCAACTGTGTGTTGCCGGAAGCCGACAGTTGAACAACGTCCATTAAACGGCAACCGGAAAACTACTTCACAAAACCACGAGTTACATTTCGCACCGCTTTTCACAAAAAGTTGTTTTTGTCAGAGGGCCTCCGAACACCCCGACTTGCTGCCACGCGTCCTGTGTACGAACACAAAACCACCCACTCCCCGGAAGCTAAAGTTCGTTTGGTTTGTGTGGGCTTGGTGTGTGAAATGCGTCTGATCAAGTCAACGGATATGCATCTTTGTCAACCTGCCTGAACCTTATTGCCTGACCGCGCACGTGAAAGAATTAAGGTAATTAATGGTGTCTCGTAAATTGTAAGAAAATGTTGGTAAGTGTTTTAATTTTTGTTTGCACGGATGTACAACGAATTAAAGAATGGTATGGGTGTGAATTAAAGAATGGTATGGGCAAGTCAACGTTTTTTTAATGTTTTTGATATATGAGTTGTGTGGTAATGAAATGAAACTAGAGCAGGGGATGAAAAAAAATGTGGGTTCGCAGCAGCGAAGAAGAACACAGCAGTGTAAAAAGAAAAAGACTCCCGACAGTAAAATTTTGGATTCCTTCTTACAGGTGCTTGTATTGGTTTTTTGAAACGAATGGGAAGGCAATGTATTTTTTTTATTTTGAATATGAAAGGTGAAACCCCGAGCATTTCTAATGTAATGAAAAATTTCACACAGTGGTGAATGTGAATTTTTTATTTTTTTTACAACAATAAACTTATGTAAGAAATTTTTACAGCATATGTAAGAATTTCATTTTACAGTGGTAAATGAGTAAATGTAAAAGGTCTTCTACAGCAGTAAATGTGAATGTAGATTTTACACAGCAGTGTAAAAATCATTTGTAACAAAGGCAGAGTAATTTTGCTTTTGGTGAAAAGTTTTTGGTGAATCCCTCACAGTAAGAGGAAGAAATATGTATCAGAGTTTTTATTAATGAATATAAAGGTTTTATTTGTGTGAAAAATCTCTGTCCTTAGAAATTTTATTTGCTTCCCTGTGCAAAAGATCCTGAGGAGAAAAACAGAGCATTGCTCTGTATTCAGTCAATTATTTGCTCTTGGGATTTTATCAGAAAAATCCCCAACAGTGGTATCAGAGCAGGTTTAGGCTCTTTGAAGGTGTTCAAGAAGCTGAAGGGAGGAGCTTTTGTTGCAGCAGTAAATCTTCTCCAGCAAAGTGAAGTCTCAGATAAAAAGGTCCAAGTATTCCTCAAAGTTTCTTTTTGTGTTACTGTTGAAGAAACAGTCAGTATTTTAATATACAGTCAAGGATTTAGAAGCATAGCTGAGAATGCAAGGAATGGCCAGCACAAGCACTAGTAGGGGTATGTTTAATCCTCAATTCCCACAGTTCAATGGGAAAAACTATGAGTATTGGGCAATAACCATGAGAGCCCTGTTTGCCTGTCAAGATTTATGGGAATTAGTTCAAGATAGTTTTGAAGAACCAGCAGATGAAAATGAGTTTAATAAATTAACTCAGGCAGAGAAAGATCTATTAAAGAGCAATAGGAAGAAGGACTGAAAAGCCCTTGTATTTTTGTATCAAGCAGTGGACCAGAGTGTGTTTCCTAGGATAGCAGCAATTAAGACATCCAAAGAAGCTTGGCAAACCCTCAAGACAGCCTATCAAGGCATGGAGAAAGTGAACATAGCAAAACTACAGTTGTTGAGGAGAGATTTCGAGAATCTGAACATGAAAGAGTCAGACAATATTGACTCATTCTTCACACATGTGATTGGTTTGGTCACACAGATGAGGACTCATGGAGAATTTCTTGAAGAAAGGAGGATTGTGGAGAAAATTTTGAGGGTCCTACCCTCAAAGTTCGATGTGATTGTCACCACCATAGAAGAGACAAAGGATCTCTCAAACTTTTCAGTTGATGAACTCCATGCATCACTGATAACACATGAGCAGAGATTGAGTAGAAATGAAAACTCATCTCTATTGCAAGCCTTCAAGACCCAGATGTCCTTTGGAAGAGGAAGAGGTCAAGACAGAGGAAACAAGAGAGGAAGAGGCAGAAGCCAGAACAGAGGTGGAAGGAACAACCCAACAAATGCTCAAGGAAGGGGCAGCAATCCAAATCAGAACCAAGGCCAAGGCAGCAGCCAACAAAGTGGACATCATCATGCTCAAGGACAAAGGTATGAAAAATCATGTCCAATGTTATTATTGTAAAAAATATGGGCACTATGCCAGTGAATGTAGGAAGAAGCAACATGATATGAGTAATAGACCAAATGTCAATGTCACTAGAGAAAACATCAGTCAAAATAATGTGTTGATAGCTTGTAACATCGCTGAAACAAACAGTGAAGACATATGGTTTTTAGACTCAGGTTGCAGCAACCATATGACAGGAAACATAGCCCTGTTTACTGCCTTAGATCAAAATGTGAAATCAGAAGTCACACTTGGGACTGATAGCAAAATTTCTGTTATGGGAAAAGGAGAGGTAAAAATATTTACAAAGAAGGGTGAAAAATGAAAACCATAGCCAGATGTCTACTTATGTCCCTAGGAATGAGGTGTAACCTCTTAGTTATTGGACATACTTGTTCCATAAGGGGTATCAATGTTTTTTCTTTAAGGAATGATCGTATGCACCATCATGGATATTAGCACCCAACAAAGGATGGTATTGTTGAAGTGAAGATGACAAGTAACAGGAATGTTTTCCCTTCATTAGAATAGGGCAGATTTGAAAAACAAAAATAATTTTGCAGCGGTACCCAAGAGGCCTTTCCAAAGCGTGCCAAAGGATGAAAATTGGTTGTGGCACTTGAGATTTGGACATCTCAACTTTGGAGGTCTTAATTTGTTGAGCAGAAAAGGAATGGTAAGAGGATTACCATTGATAGAGCAACCAGACAGTCTTTGTGAAGGTTGCATATTGGGGAAACAACACAGAGAAAGTTTTTCATTAGGGAAAAGCATAAGGGCAAAGGCACCCTTAGAGATTGTCCACTCATATGTATGTGGACCAATGCAAACTCCATCACTAGCAGGTAGCCAATATTTTCTAAATTTCATTGATGATTTTACTAGAAAAACTTGGGTCTATTTCCTTAAGAATAAAAGTGAAGTGTTTGAAAAATTCCAAAATTACAAAGCACTTGTGGAAAATCAAAGTGGGCTGCATATCAAAGTTTTGAGAACTGACAGAGGAGGTGAGTATATCTCCAAGGAATTCCTACGGTTTTGTAGAGAAAATGGAATTCATAAGCAATTCATAGCTAGGTACACTCCACAACAAAATGGAGTTGCTGAAAGGAAGAACAGGACAATCATGGATATGGCGAGGAGCATGTTGAAAGAAAGGCATTTGCCAAATGATTATTGGGATGAAGCTGTAAATTGTGCAGCGTATATTTTGAATAGGTTTCCTACACAAGCAGTGATGAATAGAGTGTCGGAAGAAGCATGGAGTGGGAGAAAGCAAGGAGTCACCCGCATGAAGGTTTTTGGATGTGTGGCTTATGCACACATTCTAGATCAGCTAAGGAGGAAGTTGGACAACAAAGGGGAGAAATGTATTTTCATTGGATACAGTGAGGAATCCAAAGCTTACAGGTTGTATATCCCATC
>APFE030958209.1:145289-195362 GCA_000404065.3 Pinus taeda
TATGTATCAGAGTTTTTATTAATGAATATAAAAGTTTTATTGGTGTGAAAAATCTTTGTCCTTAGAAATTTTATTTGCTTCCCTGTGCAAAAAATCCTGAGGAGAAAAACAGAGCATTCCTCTGTATTCAGTCAATTATTTGTTTTTGGGATTTTATCAGAAAAATCTCCAACAATTTCTAGATTTATTTGGTCGAAACTTCCGGTGGATACCGCGGCTCACACTGTTAGAACCCCTCCTTTCAAAAAGAGAGTCTACAGTTCTCGTGTGAATTTCAATTCATGGTAGATTGAGCCCTCCCCTTTTTCTTTGCAAGAAGCCTAATATTAATAATCGTTGAAAACCTTGACTTGATTGTCGTTGCGGTTTGGAGAAAATGTGGCTCTCAAACCACTATCTCTGCGCCACCAGTGGCAACGAGCAATGTTATGGGATGTAGTATGTCGCTTGTTGTGTGGTGTTGCTCCAGCCACAACCCTCGTGGCACCGACGCTACCACCACACCAACAAAACAAGCCAACTGCACCTACACTTAACACGCTCCATCTGTCACACTTGCATTTGGATCATGGGGAGAAAAGTATTTATGCGTTGTAGGGAGTTATTCCCTCACCTATGCCCATGTAATATCTTGCTCTGAGACGTTAATTACAATTCTAACCTAGCTTAGTCACTTAAATTAGGTGTTTGTAGGCACATACATGTGTATATATTTATAGCAACAACTTCTCCGTTTAATGTGAAGCCAATCAGTCACACAACAAAACAAATCTAGCTTAAATTGTAACAGGGAACATCTTCAAATAATGTTAGGAACAAGAAGGCAAAGTGACAAGATATTTTGCAGTAATTATTTATGGTCTGCGTCGATCTCTTTTCCACATGTTGCAACTTCTAGAGATGAGGTCGCACAGTGGTGCTTAGTTGAATACTTGAATTACTAAGATGAGGATCAAAACCTTTACTCTTCAAAGTAGTCCAAGATGGTTGGAATTTTATGGGCTTCAATCCTTACGAACCTTAGCGATACAAGTTTTGTTTCTACACATATCACAGAGTTAACATTCCATATGTATCATAAATGTGTGTCATAGAATATATATATTCATATTCTGTAATCTTCCCTCGCAACCTCACCCAATGTGATGAGTCGATTGCTCGACTTTTCGAAGGGTGTGAGGGTTAGTCATGTTACATTTATTTCGTTACATCGGCGGTGTCCATGGGCTACAGACCTGCATTCCTTCATTTGACCTCGCGTTTCTTCAGGCTACAACGTCCAACTGATCAGGAAGCCTCCTTCTAACCATTGATTCCATCACAAATATTTAATTGATATATCGATGCATGGAGGGATGAATTATCGTATGGAGAAATCGATGTTAGAATATATATCTGTAGCATTAGATCCTGACGTGCTATCTTTACCAAGCAACTATATATATATACACAACACAATAATAGACCCAGGTCAACAACACAGTACCTAATATTAATGCGTCTTCATAACAATGTAGCTCCATAATAATATAACGCATCATTTTGTATAACGTGTAAATTGCACGATAATAATATAACCCCAATTGAACATGGCACGATATGACGCCAAGGCTTTGTGCATGACATATTGTTTATTGTCATGTATAATGTGATGGTTGAAATCGTTGACGCTGGCCCGAATTCAAGAACTAATTGCACTAATTTGTCGAAAACAAAATTGTGTGTTTATCGGGGTAAGCTTATCCATGCCGCTATTAAATTGAACAAACTCATTCTCGAACGGCAATAGATCATGTCGCAGAGAGCGTCAATATCTTTTATTTATTTATTTATTTTTGTAAGAGTTTTGATTCATGCGCAGTAATCAGGCTACCCAATGTTGTGTGTTCTGCAATTGCAACGTTCTACTGTAATTTCTCTGACACAATGAATTATCATCAGCACAAAAAAATTCCTGAAGTGAAGAGGAAGCGTTCAATTGTTGCGTTGTCATATCTCTGGCATGTTCGACTTTTGTAACGTAGGAGAGATTCGAGGATTGTGTACTATTACCATGACTGCTAGGAAAACATAAAGATGCTCCATAATTGTGCCAACGTTCCATTGGATAGACTTTGGAACGTATGTCACAGGTCGACTTCGATTCGTTGATTATGCCACAGATTTATGTTTACGTAACGTCCTTATGCTATACACCTCCTCCAACTTTTGGCGCACATTCATCTCATAACGCACTTTTGGCCCCTGCTTTCGCTGATTTCTAACCTTCAAATTATAAGAACTTTTACTACCCTGTCAGCCAAATGTAACCCCCATCTCATCCAGACCTTTGTCTGTTCTAACCATAACGAATCCTGGTATTGTACTAATGACGTACCATCAAAAACAAAGATAAAATGGAAATGCACAGGGTAACATGATCACCATCTCAAACTGTAATGCCAACTCATAAAAACATCAAAGAGCACAACCTCCAACCCATTTCCAATGTTGGCAGTGTATGGAGGCCTCATGTATTCTTTTTATATTTTCTGTATACGTTGTTTTTATTTATCGTCTAAAAATCTTTTATCATTTTTCCTTTTTGAGACCATTATGTTTGGTATAGCGGTACTTAACATAAGGAATAAGATTTTCTGGACTATAGTGCAGCATTATGGCGCTTCCAAAACTAAAATTTACATAATGCAAAAGTATCCCCAGCATAGCTGGAAACAGAAGCCACTTTGTGTACATGCCCATGAAAGAAAAATGTGTAGCTACCTTGGCCCCAAAGTACACATATATATAATTTGTTGGCTATGAGTTGTCCAACCACTTGTAAGACCACCACTGCAAAAGCTCTTTTTTTTCTTTTCATCATGTAAAGGAAAAAACTTCTTTGACAATTCCTTCGATTTTCAGTCTTACAATCAAGGACTCGTCAGAGTTCCACTCATTTTCTCGGCATTCTTCAATATCAATTAGCTTTATCGGTGATCCTATCTCATTAATTTTAATCTTAAGACGTTCAACAGCTCGACCAAGAACCTCCACAGATGCTCCAACTTTAATGAAGGTCTTATGTGCAATGCCATGAGTGATATACAGGACAATCCTTCTCTTATCGATTTCTCTCATCAAGTGTTTTACCGCATATTCTTATGGGTGTTTAAAAAAAAATGCTTCCTCTACCTCCTCGTTCTTTCCAACGGCTAATGCAACTTCGAATTCGATAAGAATTTTCCTGTCATGCAGAGATTTCTTGCTCTCCTCCATGGCGTATTTAACTAGAAACTGTCAAGGAAGAAATCAACAGTTCTCTGCTTCCAAAGCTTTGATATTCGAATAGATGGTCCTCCAGCTTGCGATATATATTTTTTTAATTGCATTTGAAGAGGATTTTACAGATAGTATAATGAGTACAACCCTCTTTTTCTTCTTCAACATTATAAATTTGTGATGGAGCTACTATACACAACTCTTAGATCCTCTAATTACGATGGCCCAACATATTGTACAATCATCTTTCTCCAAATCCTTTTGAGATATTTTTGAATTGAAGGAGGATGCATCACTTGTTCAAATTATTTCCCGGACATTAGAGATAGCTTTGCAGTGGGGTCATTTTCTTGTTTTTTTTTTTTTGCATATTCAGAACTTTATTATCAATATTGGGGTTGCTCTCCCCCTCAGGTGTTACTAATCTAACACTGACATGTTCTTATTTTATTTCTTGAGTAACTCCCCTCACTGATTGTTCTTTATTCTTTCTCTTCCACACTTTAATAAGTTGTATTCTCTTATTTGCATTTCTTTCATTGTTTGATTTACTAGGATTTTCTTTCATCTTTTGATTACTACTCCTTAGAATATATGGCAGCTTACAATCCTTTTCTTTGTGGCCAATATTATGACACACAAAACATCTTGTGTGGCCAAGAAATAGAGAAAATGATGTGTTTCTTTTTTTGTTCATTTTTTCTTCATATACACTCTACATTCGAATGCTTTATGTCCAAATTCATGACACATATAACAATAACCATAGAAAGAGTTTATGTGCCTAGTGGTTGACGTTCTCCTTTGATTCCTTGATGGATAGCACCTTCTTGTTTGTTGCATGTTTTGCTAAATTGTATTGATCTTCTTGTTATTACAGTCTTCTGCTACTTATCTAGGTTCATGGCAATGGAAGCATGAGATATGTTCTCTCCTTTGAATTCTTGCAGGCTTCTTAACCTCATAGGTTCATGGCAATGGAAGCATGAGATATGTTCTCTCCTTTGAATTCTTGCAGGCTTATTAACCTCATATCTAGGAACAGATTGCATTTTCTTCACTTCATACTTTCCATTTTGATTATGCTGCTTGTATTTGTTTATTCATTTTCCAATAATGTTGTTGTTGGCTTCTTCTCTTATAAGTCTTTTCAGAACTTTAATATCCTTTAAGGTTTCATTTGAGTTATTGCTCTCATATTCTGAGTCCTTCATGGATACAAACTCCTCTTCAAGCTTTCTACACAGAGTTTTATTTTCATCCAAATCACTTCTAGTTGAAATAATCTCATACTCTAATATTTCACATTGTACCTTTTTATCCTTTAGTTGGTTATTCATCATCCCTTCTCTTCTCCTTCCTTGTTCAAGTTGTGTCTTCAAACTGAGGATTTCCTCCTTATACTTATGCTCTTTCTCATCACATATTTGCACGAGTTTCTTTATATCCTTATTTTCATTCTTCAATCTTTCTATACTAGCCAATGATAAGTCAAGCCCAGCTTGATTTTCATCTGATTTTTCTTCATGAGAGTCAGACACTTTCACACAGGTAGAGGTTTCACTTTCCTTTTGACAAGGTGTTTTCTCCTTCCTCTTTCTCTTTCATTTCTCTACATTGTTGTTGCTAGCCTCTTCATTCATGAGTTGCAATCTATCCTATATTTATTTTGCATAAGTTAGATCTAATATTGTATCAAGATCCTTATTATGAAGATTGTTATACATGACACATTTTTCCTTAGCATTCCATTGTTTTTCTTACAAAGAGGGTTGAGTCTTTGCAGTAGCCATCACATACTAGTTTCTAGACCAGTCCATAAGCTATCAGTTTAGATTTTACCTTATCTCTCCATTCATGAAAGTTTGATGTACTAAGCACAGGTACAATTTGATAGTCCATGGCTCAACCATAACTACCTTCAAGTTGTTAGGCTTACACCGAAGGAACCTGCTCTAATACCATTTGATGAAAACTTGACTAAACTGAGAGGGGGGCTGAATCAGTTTAGTATATTCATGAACATTAAATTATTTTCTTCAATCCCACTAATTGAACCATTAAATGAGCATATTAGCAAATGATGACCAGCAATTTGAATATGGGAATAGCAATTAATAAACAAACTAAAACAACATATCAACACATAATAATAATGCATATTGACACCATATATATGTGTAAACCCATAAAGGGATAAAACCATGATTTTATTATTGTTGTGATGCAAAGGAAAGATCCTACTCCTTATTACATCTAATTTTTTGTAGGCCCCAACCTATAGGAAGTTCTACCTCAATTATTTTCAACCTGCAACATGCAAGGAAGCTCCAACTCCCATATTTTTTTTGTAGGCTACAATCCACAGGAGGCTCCTACCTCAACCAACTCCAACTCGATATTTATCAAGGCTCAACTTGAAAGGAGACTACCATCTCTTGATGCAAACAAGAAATAACAAGGTGTTGGTTTACCTACTTATAAATTCTGCATATCTCCATCTTCATTTTTGCATCTTCTTCCCTTCAAATTTTCTTCACATCAACTTCATAAGAAGTGCCAGATAAATAATGCATAATAGTTCAATGAGCTCTCTCTCATTCTTCCATTCTCTCACCTCCTATGGCTTCCAAAATCACATCTTTTATATAAAAATTATGTTGGTTGTTTGTATCCCACATGGGAATATGAAGTGAATAGGCTTGACTCTTTGCCTTCCACTCATTTGTTTCCGAACTCTTTAGATCCTGAATATTGGAACACAAAAAATAAATAATCCATCCAATATTAATTGCAGCCATATGTAATGAATAAATGCATCAATCTAATGTCAACAAAAAATAGCAATATTTATCCTTAATGTGTCACAACAATCTTTGCAACATATTTTCCTTTGCCTTGGAGTCTTGCCTTTGCATCACAACGATTAAGCTTAATCAACAATTTCACATCACAAATTATTCATTAAATAATCCCTGCAACATTTTTCAAACATCAAGCCATCCACATGCCATCAAGGTATTTGTTGATCCTTTGTCCCTTTCTCTGTTGCTCCTTTGCTTGTTGTTCGTGTGTTGCTCCTTTGCCATCAACATTATTAAGCATCAAGCCTTTGTTTCTCCTTTGTCCCTTGCTCTGATACTCCTTTGCTTGTTGTTCTTGTGTTTCTCCTTTGCCTACTGCTCCTTTTCCATCAATGACAATATTGCCAACATGGTATTAATTTGCAACCTAAAAGTGCACCATCTAACATTAGGCCTTATAGGTATTCATATGCACAAAAGAGATATTAAGCATATGGTTCAAGAAATGTTAGAGGTTGACATCATTCAACCTAATCATAATTCTTTATCTTCACCATTGGTGATGGTTGTCAAAAATTATGGTTCATGGTGTATGTGTCCAAATTGTAGACAAGTTAACAAAATGACAATCAAAGATAAATTTCTTATTCATGTTATTGGCGAATTATTAGATGAATTATATGGAGAAATTTTCTTTACTAAGTTGGATCTTCATTATGGATATCAAATTAGAATAAGGGAAAAAGACATTCTCAAAAGAACTTTAGAGCACATGAAAGTCATTATGAGTTTTTGGCAATGTCATTTGGACTTACAAATGCACCTTCAACGTTTCAAATCTTGATGAATTATATTTCAAACTCGTTGACAGGGTCTTCACACTCTTGGAATAACAACTATATGCAAAGTCTTCCAATTCTATCTTTGGGGTTTAAGAAGTAGAATATTTGGGTCATATCATTCCCATGAGTGGGTCAAAGTTGATCATAACAAATTCAAAACTATGAGGGAATGGCCAATCCCCAAGACCTTGAAGAAACTCATAGGATTCTTAGGATTAATATGATATCATTGCAATTTTGTCAAGAATTATGGTCAAATTATGGCACCTCTAACTAAATTATTAAAGAAAAAATCATTTTCTTGCACAAAAAGGTTGTGTACAACTCCCATCTTGGCGACACCTGACTTCACAAAAAATTGTATTGTGGAGTGTGATACCTTAGGCCATGGCATTTTAGCAGTTTTTATGCAAGAATGAAAGCCCCTTGCATTTGAAAGCTACAAACTTAAAGGAAATAACTTACTCAGACCCATCTATGAAAAAAATCGTTGGACATACCACATGTAGTTAAGAAATGGCATCCATACCTAATAGGAAGACATTTAAAGTAAAAACAAATCAAACAAAGACTATATTTAGAAGAACAAATAAAATGGATTACAAAAATGTTAGGTTATGACTTTGAAATTATCCACAAAAAGGAAAAACAAAATATTATAGTAGATGCACTCTCAAATAAAGAGGAAGACACAAAAGGTTTACTATGTCCTTTTTCCATTTCACAATATGATTGGGCAGAAAAAGTAAGGATAGAATGGAAGCAAGATGAGAAAGTATGCAAGTTCATTCAACTACAGGAGGACCTCGATGCAATAGAAAAATTTATGTGAAAGAATGATTTGTTTTGGTATCAAGATCGCTTATACTTATGTAAGAATTCTAACCTCAAATAGAAATTCATTTTGGAGTTACACGCTTCTCCTATAGGATATTCAAAGTTATTGAAGACATACCATAGGATCAAGAAAGATTTGTTGGGGGGAGGTCTTAAAGAAAATGTGAAAAAGTTTGTTGTTGCATGTGTAGCATGCCAAAAAAATAGGGGAGACACAATCAAAATGTCACGGATCCTTCAAAAATTAGTCATACCAAGCCAACGTTGAAAACAAGTTTCAATGGATTATATTACAAGTTTACCCAAATCCAAAGGAAAGAGTGTCATTATGGTAATGGTTGATCGAATGATAAAGTATTCACATTTTTTCTTTCTTTATCCTCGTTTTAAAGCAAGTATAGTGGCAAAAACATTCATGGAAATATCCCAATGGAATACCAAAGATTATTCTAAGTGACAGGGATCCAATTTTCACTAGAAATGTTCACACTAAATTGTTTTTTTGTTTAGCTATTCAATTGGCTCATGGCTCGTCTTACCATCCTCAATCCTACGGGAAAATTGAAATTGTGAACAAATGTTTAGAAAGATATCTTTGTTGCTTGGCATCTAATAAAGACACAACAAGTCAAATAATTTCCCTTGTTGGAATGGTGGTACAACACATTTTTCCATACTTCATCAAAAATGTCACCATTTATGGATCTATATGGATATCATCCTCCATCCATCACATCACCCTTGAAATGGACTATAAAGGCTTAAGCAATAGAGGACCATACACTGCACACTGCACCAACAAGAGGTTCTTAAACTATTGAAGGACAACTTGGTTACAACGCAAAATTGAATGAAACAAGCAAATTAGCATCGTGTTGAAAGCGAATTTAAAGTGGGGAATTGAGTATTTGTGAGACTAAAACCATATAAATATATGTCCTTCAAGCAACAAGAGGACAATAAATTAACACCAAGGTAGTATGGTACCTATAAGGTGTTGCAAAGGATTGGAAGTAAGGCTTATAAAGTGGAGTTGCCTCCATTTTCATGTGTACATCCAGTTTTCCAAGGTTTTTACTTAAAGAAGGTAATCAATGACAAGATCCCAATCCAAACTATTTTACCAGAGATTAATGAAGAATAAAAAGTCATAATAGAGCCAAAAACATAAAGTCATAATAGAACCAAAAACAATCTTAGAGACAAGGATTAAGTAGTTGCGAAATTGAGAAATTACTGAGTACCTCATCAATGGAAGAACCTACCAATCGAAAAGGTGACATGGGAAGATGAGGTGTTCATGCAGAAAAACCCACAGATGCTCATGTGTTGTCTTCAAAACTTGTTTGAAGGGGTGGAGCATGTTAAGCCCTATATAAGCCCCATGTTAAGCTTAAAACTCCTTATTAAGCTATAGATTTTGAGTGATTACATTTCTATTGTTATATTGTTATGTAGGCTAGAACCTTTCATGGTCTCAATTTATTCTTGTACCATGCCTCCTATATATACACACACACACTAAGGAAATCTAGTCCTAATATCATCATATCTTATTACGTCGTAGGCGTGGTCTATATCGGAATTGGGCTTGAGGAATTACAATTCTTGATAAATAGAAAATTGGTTGTAGGATGGTGATTTGATATGCCTCGAATATTCTTCATCTAAGTCTCAATCAGATGAATTAAAATAAGTGTTTGGGAAACAAAATATCACAGATTTAAGTTTCAAAATTTGTATGCCAAGTGGTAAAAGTTGTTGAAATTTGATGACTAAAAAAATTCCTGCAATCCCAACCTAGTTTTATTTTCACCTTATCACTCCCATTCAGTTAAATGACCTTTGCCATAAACTTACATTCAACATATAGAATTCTAAAAATGAAATTTTCAGATTAAAACACATGGTACTGTCATCACATGTTGTAAATAAATATGGACATAACCAGACCAGCAACACACATAAAAATACACAGATTTTTGGTCAACTTAGACCTAGGAAAAACCCCTTCAATCTTCTCTGTGGAAAACCTATTAGAGAGCTCTTCAAATTTATTTTTCTTTCAAGTTCAGGAAAAATACATTTGCAGAAAAAACAAAACAGCAAAATACAACTTATCTCTTCAGCACAAAACTCCTTGAAAATTGTGCCCACTTTGCCTCGATTTATGTGCCCACTTGAAGTTGAAAATATGTATTGTACATATACGACTGTACGGATTGTATTATACGGATTTTTGTGCCGCTGTACAGACTGTATGGATTTTTTTCAAAAATTTCTCTTGAATAGTGTGCATATCACAACATTCAATGTTGTTCATATTATACCTTCTATTGTCTTCTATGCCTTGATTTCCATGCCCAGCTTTGCCCAAAAATCACTCCTTCAACTTGTTGCAACAAATTTCTCCTTCATAACTTTTCTCCAACTCATAGACTCCTTTCTCCAATCTGCTCATGAAGAACGAATGCAGACTATCTTTTCTTTTCCCCCTTTTGTTTCCCTAAATGAATTTTGGGCAACCCTGAGATCTAATGGCTCACATTCATTTAGATCAAGGGATCATAATAAATGTAAATTTAATTCTCACTTTCTATTTTTTAACTCACCCATTAAATAAAGTACCCACATTGTACTTTATGCCTAAAGTCACTTTTCAGTTTATAATTTAACATTGACTTTACCACTTATAAAGTCACTTTCACTTTATAAAGTCACACTTAGGAAAAGAATTATTTTGGACACTTTTCCCTAGGTAAAGACTAACCCATGGGAAACAACTTGTCCAAGGTACATTAAAAATCAACACTCCCTCTTACTAAGGAAAGTGTTTCTCACCACACCATTTTGTCCCTGAAATGGACAGACTTGCCTCTTGGCAAGGACTTCGTGAGAACATCGGCCAGCTGCTCATCTGTTGATATATACTCCAGCATCACTACCCCCTTTTGAACATAGTCCCTGATGAAATGATATATGATTTTAATGTGTTTTGACCTGTCATGAAACATTGGATTCTCCGTGAGTTTAATGCAACTCTGATTATCACATTGAATAATTGTCGGTCTCAACTCCTGATCAAATAGGCCATACAACAGCTTGCGAAGCCAAATGGCATCACAACTAGCTTGACTAGCAGCCATATACTCAGCCTCATAAGAGCTCAAAGAAACTGAATTTTTCTTTCAACTGAACCACGACACAACTTCCGAACCCAATCTGAAGAAAGATCCTAAAGTGCTTTTCCTGTCAGAAGCACAACTTGCCCAATCTGAATCTATGTAAACTTCCAACCTCACTCCATCTCCCCACCTATAGTCTAGACCATAATCAACAGTCTCCTACACGTAGCGAAGAATGTGCTTTGCAGCTACCCAGTGCACCTTCTTGGGCTTAACCATGAACTGGCTAAGCATGTTCACTACAAAGCATATATCTCACCTAATGTTGGCCAGATACATCAAGGACCCAATAAGATGCCTATACAATGTGGGATCCACCAAACTAGAATCTGGAGCATGAAGCTTATTCTAGTTGGTGATCATAGGTCTAGACATGGGTCTACAGTATTCCATGTGAAATCTGCTCAACACATCCATAGCATACTGCCCCGACCCCAGAAAGATATGCCCCTCCTCCTACCACACCTAAAGCCAAAAAATGTAATGCATCAGCCCAATGTCCTTCATCTCAAACCCCATAGCAAGATCCTCCTTGTAACCACTAATCAATCTCTCTGCCCCAGTAATGAACAAGTCATCAACATACAACACAAGAATGAGTAGATCATCCCCTACAACAATGTAGTATATGTTCGGATCTGCATCACTCTGTTTGAACTTATTTTGAACGACGTGTATCTCGTAGCATTCAATGTTGTTCATACTATACCTTTTGTTGTCTTCTATGTATTGATTTCGATGCCCATCTTTGCCCAAAAATCACTTCTTCAGCTTGCTGCAACAAATTTCTCCTTCAAAACTTTTCTCCAGCTCTCAGCCTCCTTTCTCCAATCTGCTCATGAAGAATGAATACAATCTCTCTTTTCTTTTCCCCCTTTTTTTCCCTAAATGGCTTTTGGCCAACCCTAATATCTAATGGCTCATATACATTTAGATCAAGGGATCAGAATAAATGTGCATTTAATTCTCACTTTCTATTTTTTAACTCACCCATTAAATAAATTACCCACATTGTACTTTATGTCTAAAGTCACTTTTTACTTTATAATTTAACATTGACTTTACCACTTATAAAGTCACTTTCACTTTATAAAGTCACACTTACAAAAAGAATTATTTTGGACACTTTTCCCTAGGTAGAGACTAACCCATGGAAAACCACTTGTCCAAGGTACATTAAAAATCAACATAGGATTCAACTTTGTTGGTCCTGAAGGGATGGTCTCCCTATTTTGATCAGCACATGGAAAAAACATATCAACCGATTTGGGTAAAACTTTATATGCCCCTAACAGAGTTGTGTTTTGATGGAAATTGGCAAAAACTTAGGAAGGATTTTATGATATTCATGAAGGGATAAGACCACAAGTAAGCAAATCGTGGCCATAATTCTGGTTGATACATTTTTAACTGAGGATTTACTAGACTATGTTTAAATAAAAGTTAGAAGGTGGAATTTTGGCTAGTGGTTGGATTATTTTATAATTTTTTTTCAATGTGTTAATTGTTATGTAAGGGCACCTAATGGAGTGTCATATGAAGAACTCTACGATTGAATGGAGGAATGTTGGTAAATCAAGTTCCATGAAGATGGAGTCATGGAAAGGAGGTGGTACTTCTACACTAGAGAACAAGGACAACGTTGTTCACTTTGAAACTATATTGCATAACACAATTTTGAGGAAATTCTTGTGAGGTAAGGAGGGTGTAGGAGGTTAAGGAATAATTCTAGGGTTGAATTGAGAAAAGTTAACAAATACGGTTCCATGAAGATGGAGTATTGGAAGGATGTGGTACTTCTACACTAGAGAATGAGGAAAATGTTGTTAACTTTGAAACTATAGTGGGTAACACAATTTTGGAGGAAATTCTTGTGTGGTAAGGAGGGGTTAGGAGGTCAAAGAAGATCAAATCAATATTTGAGGGGATTAGTGTTGAAGGATGGTTGTGCTTATATTTTGGGCAAGTTGTCTATGGATGTGCCCTAGAGCGAAATTTTATATTAACCTTGGACAAATAAATGCAAGCGAGTTAAATTCAATGTGGGGAACAACAAACTATTAAGGAGCTCTTATAACATGACTTGCCTAAAGGAGTAAAAGATGCAAGCTCCATCCCTAAACAATAATGGGTTATATAGAGTCCATAAGGAAATGGCCTTGAAATGACGGTGACAATTCATAATCCCTAATATTTTACTTATTCAAGACACTATATGGATAGTGTCAAGATGAAAGGAATTTTGGCTTCGTTTCTCAAATATAGGCATTGCTTGACATTAGATGCAACTGGGAAATTTTGAGGTTTAGTGAGATGGTGGAATAGATATTCTTAACATCTAAATTCATTTTTGGTTGATATGGACAAAAATTTGTTCATTAGAGACAATGATTGTTTATTCTAGGTTATTGATATTGAGCACATGATGTATGTAAAGTATATTGGAATGCACTTTTAGCCAAGATTCTCTTAGCCATGCAAATTTTATTGTTGAGGGTGAGCTAAACTTTGTTCTTTAGAGAGTTGAGGTAATTGAGATTGAGCATATGATGCTTGTAAAGTATTTTGGGATGCATTTTCAGCCAAAATTTTCTTAGCTATGCAAATTTTATTGTTGGGGGCGAACTAAAATTTATTCTTGAGAGGGTTGAGGTATGGATATTTGCTATTGGGATTGGCCCTTTGCAAAGTACTTCTTACACATACAAAAGGGAAGTGGGCTTATCTAATGTAGAGTGCACTAAGTTTATTACTATATTAGACATATCAACGTTGGTGAGGAGGGTATATCTAAAATATTGGAGAAATTTTTCTTTTGACATGATAATGATATAATCAAATAGGATTCATTCTTGGGTTGGAATAAGGGATCTTTGGACCACCATCTTATTTTTCTCCATACAAAGAAGGGGGTTTGTCAATCTAGGTAAGGAAGACTGAATATATTACGACAATGAAGCAACAACAATGTTCAAATTATTAAAAATTCTAAAAAGGGTAAGAGGAGTCATTGTTCCATATGCTAAGCAAAAGGATAAAAGTTTTAGTAGTGTTTTTTGTCGACAAAATCTCATATTTTACTTACTTCATTGGAATTAATGATAATGCAGTTATGTTTGAGGAGGCTAAGGCCAAGTTAAAGGAACTGGAAAGTGTTAAGAAGTGGCTTGATTTGGAAGAGTTAAAAATGGAGTATGAAAAGTAAAACTATATCGCTTGCCCAAGGGGATGAAAACAAAATTCTTAATCTAAATTATGCAAAGCATTGTAAGAATATAAATTCTCTATGGTAGATGGAAAAAGAAAGTGGTAGTAGGGTAAGGAGATTCCAAGGGAGCTTAGTCGAGATTCTCATGCTTTCATTGTATAGAAAATCAAACTCCATATTTTCTAAGGTTTGTAGATTATAAAATAAATGAAGAGCATATTGTAGAGATTTTCTAAGAGTAATTGAATGCAATGTTGGAATATTTAAAATGACAAAAGTCCTGGTGCACATGCATGAACAACGTTCAGGATTTATCAGAGGATCTATAGTTATTGAAGAATCTAAAACTTCTAAAAAGGTGTTGAGAGCTCTTAACTCAGTGTTCATTGTTCTCAATCCAAATAAAGATGCCCTTGTGAGGACTACATTCCTATTTTTCATATAATTCTATCTATTTATGGACAATGCACTTTAAAAATGATAAGCCAACAATTACAATCCACTTTGAGGGGAAACATCAATTTACAATTAATACAATGTATAAGCCTAGCACAACCACATTAATAAATGTGGTTGATATATGTCGTGGGCGTCAAGAAGCTTTTTATCAAGTTGATTTGATTGCAATACAATTACATTAATTGGAAAACGTAATTTTTTTAATCAAGAAATTGATTTGACTATAATATAATTACACTAATTAGAGAAGATAATTTAAACACTAAATTGTTAAAAAATGGTTCAATTAAACCTTTAATCCATCTATTTTCTACCTCTCATGTAAATCATATTAAATTTAGTAAATTTTGTAAACCATGCCATAATTATATATTACTATAAATGAATGTAACATATATCATCGTAAAAAATAGTTTGTTGTTCTACCATGGAACCCTAAAAAAAAATTTGTTGTCCTACCATGGAACCCTAACCTTAATGTACAATAGGGGAGCTCAATCCAAATAGTTTTTCTCAAACACTCAATACGCTTGTAAAAAAATATACCTTGGGTTTTATACCATTCTCCTTGGGCTTTATACCATGGGTTTTATACCATTCTCCTTTGGGCTTTATATCATGGGCTTTAATTACTATGATTATAAAATTCATGTTACTATGATACCATGTATACCTACTCATAGTTTCATTTTTGTGGACTGGTTAATCAAGTAGGGAAAATGGACTCTTATTTTTGTGAAAGCGTAGGGAAAATGGACTCTTATTTTTGTGAAAGCGTAGGGAATGAAGTTATAACTTATATGTTTATTATCTCCTTAGTAATGAAAGCACTATAAAAGAATATAGGTATGTTTTTTCTTATTCGTGGAAGGGTCTAATAATCCAAGCTTATCAACATTCAATAAAATTTAGATCAAGGGATAACTGAGGATTTTGGACATGAATTTGTTTTCCCTTCAGGGTTTTCGTAGCCACCTCATGAAGATCGGATTTATGAGTGTGTATTTGTTTCAAGTGATACATAATATGTTACCGGTTATGAATATGTTGTTTATTATACCGTAATATCGTTATCATAAATATTAATATATGAATTGATAATAAATAACCTTAAATTTACATTACAGTAATTGTTATCATAAATATTTATATATAAATTGATAATAAATATTTATATACAAATTTAAATTTGGGTGTGTATTTGTTTCAAGTGATACATAATATGTTACAGGTTATGAATATGTTGTTCATTATACCGTAATATCGTTATCATAAATATTAATATACGAATTGATAATATTTTATATACAAATTATCGTTATATTATATATAGCAAATTATGTATTCATAAATATTAATATACGAATTGAATAATATTATATACAAATTACTGGTAACAAGATTTAGATTTGATACATCCGATTAAAAAATTAGTCCATACATGTGCACATGCTTAGCATCCCCGTGAGGTTTTGAACACAAGCCACCCTTACTAATGAAACTCCCCTTTTCTCCACTAGTTGTGCTACTCTGGGGACGGCAACATAATCAATACATATAAAAATTAAATTTTAAGTTTTGACGTGATGATTTGAAAAAATTTAAAAATATACTATATATAATATATATTAATAATATAATAAAAGAAAAAACAAAAAAAAAATTGGGGTAAATAAAAAAAAATCATTATAATTAAAATGTTAGTTAAACCTGATTTCCACCAAATTCTATTACACTAGTGGAGATTGGGGATGTGTATCATCAATTGTATGAATTAATAAAAAGTACGAATAAATAAATAAATAAAAACACAATACTATCTTTCAAAAGTATCACTCGCTCTTTCTACTCAATGTGTAAAGTTGAAATTAGTTAAAATTGAAAGGTAAAACTGGAATGTTACCACGTGCCATGAAGGGTTGAAACGGATAATTTTGTTGATTTTTAATGTACTTTGGACAAGCTGTTTCCTATGGGTTGGAAAAGTGCCCAAAATAATTATTTTCCTAAGTGTAACTTTATAAAGTGAAAGTGACTTTATAAGTGGTAAAGTCAATGTTAAATTATGAAGTGAAAAGTGACTTTACACATAAAGTACAATGTGGGTACTTTATTTAATGGGTGAGTTAAAAAACAGAAAGTGAGAATTAAATGCACATTTATACTCGTCCCTTGATCTAAATAAATCTAAGCCATTAAATTTTAGGTATGCCCAAAATTCATTTAGGGAAACAAAAGGGGGAAAAGAAAAGAGAGACTGCATTCATTCTTCATGAGCAGATTAGAGAAAGGACGCTGAGAGCTGGAGAAAAGTTTTGAAGGAGAAATTTGTTGCAGCAAGTTGGAGTGATTTCTGAGCAAAACTAAGCATGGAAATCAAGGCATAGAAGACAGCAAAAAATATATTACAAACAACATTGAATGTTGTGAGCTGCACACCATTCGAGAGAATTTTTTGAAAAAAAAATTGTACAATCCCTACAACAGTATAGAAATCCATTAGTTCGTATGGGTTTCTTACAGTACAATCTGTATAGTCGTATCTGTATAGTACATATTTTCAACTTCAAGTGGGCACATAAATCAAGGCAAAGTGGGTAGGATTTTGAAGCAATTTCACGCTGAAGAGATGAGTTGTATTTTGTGGTTTTGTTTTGTTTGCAAATGTATTTTTCATGAACTTGAAAGATAAATAAATTTGAAGAGCTCTCTAACAGGTTTTCCCCGAAGAAGATTGAAGAGGTTTTTCCTGGGTCTAAGTTAACCAAAAATCTGTGTATTTTTATGTGTGGTTGGTCAGGTTATGTCCATATTTATTTTCAGCATGTGTTGACAATCCCATGTGTTTTAATCTGAAAATTTCATTTCTATAATTATATATGTTGAATGTATGTTTGTGAGAAAAGGCATTTAACTGAATGGGAGTGATAAGGTGAAATTAAAATCGAGTTGGGATTGTAGGGAACTTTTTTTTAGTCATCAAATTTCAACATGGTATCAAAAGTACAGGCTGAAAATTGCAATTTGAACAGCAAACAATGGTTTGGACAACAAACTGATATTTTGGGAAAGCAAGTTTACTAAACTTTTGGGACAGCAAAGTGTGTTGAAAAGTTCATTTCTCAATTTTCTTAGTTTTGTAAATTTTGGACAGTCGTGGCCATGTTCTTAAGGATAGAGGACATATGGATGGGATATCTAACTATGTCATTTGGAAGGAAAAAATTCAGACAGTGTTTGAGGAGGCAGCAGTTTAGGACATAGTGCGGCAAGTGATTGTACCTGCTACTGCTGCAGATGAACTTGTTGAATTCACAAAAAATAATGCAAAGGCAAAAAGGATTTTGATGGACAGTCTGAAGAATCATGTGGTTCCTCAGGTGAGAGGAAACACATATGCATATCAAATGTGGACAGCTCTAACCACTATCTATCATAGTACCAGTGAGAGTAGGAAGATGGTACTGAAAGAAAAATTGAAGAACATCATGATGACAAAGGTTGAAAGTGTAGTTCATTATATTGGCAAGGTCAAACAGGTAAGTGATGATTTCACTGCTATTGGTGAGGCCCACAGAGTTAGTCGGGATAGTTGTAGCAGGACTTCCTAAGTCTTGGGAGGTCTTTGGAGATGATGTTACCTCTAGGGAGAATCTTCCCAATTGGGACAGATTCTGGGATGATTTTGTGTAGCGTGAGATACGGAAGACTAGGAGTGGCGGGGTGGAGATTGCAGATGAGGAGGATGTAGCCTTGACAGCCAAGGGGAAGAACAAAGGGAAGGCCAAAAAAGGGGCCTCATCAGATGGGGCTAAGGGAAGGCCAAGAAAGTGGCCTCATCAGATGGGGTTAAGGGCAAGGATAAAAAGAAGAAAAATAAAGATATAGATATATCCAAAGTCAAATGTTGGGCATGTCAGAGGATGGGACACTATGCTGCTATGTGTCGTGAGAGGAAGAACAAGGGGAAGAAGGGTATTGCAGCTTCAGTAGAGGTGGAGCAGTTTGCTTCACAATTTGACCAGGACTTTGCATTGACTACTTCCACATTTAGTAGGAGTACATCATCCGATGTGTGGTACATAGCCAGTGGGGCTTCCCGCCACATGACAGGTGCACGAGAATTATTTTCAGAGCTTGCAAAGAGGGTACTTGATATTGAGATTGTACTAGGAGATGACTACACTATGAGAGTTGTTAGTGTGGGGACTATGACCTTTGAGAATGAGTCTTTGCCTCCTTTGAAGGTCATGGATGTTTTATATGTTCTGGGGATGAAGAAGAACTTGATTTTAGTGTCTGCTATGGAGGAGAAGGGGTTTGATGTCACTTTTTCAGGAGCGCGGGCATTGATGCATCCCAAGGGAACTTCCATCACTTTAGCTAGAGTGATTGGAGTTTGCTCTAGGAAACTATACAGGTTCAGTTTTCAGTCGACAGGAGCATTGGTGGGTAGCACATCTGGTAGAACCCACACTAGTAACACCAGCAGTAGAGACTTGTGCGAGTTATGGCACCGGAGGATGGCGCATATGTATCATGGAGCTTTGAGAGTACTTAGGGAGATCATTACTAGAGTTCCTAATTTCAGTTTGGAGTATTATGACCTCTGCAGAGCGTGTACTTTAGGAAAGTACACCAAGTTCCCATTCCCAGTGAGCAACAACAGATCTACAAGTATACTAAACTTGATTCATATTGATCTTAGTGGTCGTATGTCTCATGTGTCTTTGGGTGGTTATGAGTATTATGATATATTAATTGATGACTACTCTAAAAGGACTTGGATATATTTCCTGAAGACCAAGGGTGAGGTCTTCAGTGGCTTTCAAGAATTCAATGCTCTTGTGGAAACGCAAATAGGTAGGAAGATTCGAGTCTTGAGGTCAAACAATAGTGGCGAGTACATCGATGGTGGGTTTTCTAACTTTTGTGCACATGAGGGCATTAGGAGAGAGTTAACGGTTCCTTACAACCCCCAGTAGAATGGGGTGTCTAAAAGGAAGAACATAGCTATTGTTGGGGTTGCCAGAGTGATAATTCATGATCAAGGTTTGCCTTTGTTTTTGTGGGTTGAGGCCTACAATACTGTTGTTTATCCTCAAAACAAGAGTCCTCACAGAGTATTGAGGAATATGACTCCTAAGGAGGCTTTCACTGGAGAGAAGTCTCATGTGGCACATCTTTGTATCTTTGGATGTCTCACATATTCTTATATCCCCAAGGAGCAGAGGACCAAGCTAGAACCCATGGCAGAGAAGGGTACCTTTATGGGTTATAGCGAGACTTCGAAGGCCTATCAAATCTTCATTCCTTCTAAACATAGAGTGATGATTAGGAGGAATGTGAAGTTCAAGGAGGAGAGTGCCTATCAAAGATCACGGGAGTATGATGAAAGAGAGCCAGACTTATCCTCAACAAGGAGGTCATGTGCATGGAGCAACACTTTAGGGTTCTAAATCGACTAGTACATGAGGTATTTTAGTGTCAGTGACATCTGGGGCACCAGTGGCGAGTTCAACGAGCACTTCTTTAGGGATTCCACTCGTACAAAGTTCACATGGCACTTCAGAGGACACAGGCACAGGTGCCAATACAGGTTCTTTGAGGACATGTGTTGGTACAGGCACACCAAGGTCAGTTGGAAGACCTTCAAGTTCACCAGACTAGGGGGCAGAGGATGAGGTTCCATATGGGCAAGCTTCTTCAGGGAAGAGGGGGCCCAAGTGGCTTCAAGACACCTTGAAGGAAGCGTAGAATGTTGGTCCTCCGAAGAGGGTGAATAGGGAGAGTGTGCCACTTGAGTGGTTTTGCAGATATGTAGCCAAGGCTACTAGCATTGTTGACTCTGAGCCTAGTAGCTATGAGGAGGCTGCCAGCCAGGAGGTATGGAGAGAGGCTATGGTGGAGTATGCCTCTATCATTAAGAACAATGTCTATGAAGTGGTGCCTAGGCCTGAGGAAAAGTCAGTTGTGATGTCTAGGTGGCTCTACAAGATCAAACATGTTGCCATTGAGAAGTTCAAGGCAAGGTCTGTGGCTATAGGGTTCTCACAGATAGAGGGAGTTGATTATGATGAGACCTTCGCTCCCGTAGCTCAGTACACTTCTATCTGGTCCCTTATTTCTATTGTTGCATAAGTGGGTTGGCAAATCCATCAAATGGATGTGAAGGTTGCATTTCTGAACAGAGTTATAGAGGAGGAGGTGTATGTTGAGCAGTCACAGGGCTTTGAGGTACTTGGGCGGGAAACCCATGTATGTCTATTGAGGCGAGCACTCTACGGACTTAAGCAAGCTCCGAGAGCTTGGTATTCGAGAATTGATACTTACTTACAATAGATGGGTTTCACGAAGAGTGATGTAGATCCGAACCTATACTACATTGTTATAGGGGATGATCCGCTCATTCTTGTGTTGTATGTTGATGACTTGTTCATTACTGGGGCAAAAAGACTAATTAGTGGTTGCAAAAGGATCTTGCTATGGAGTTCGAGATGAAGGACATTGGGCTGATGCATGACATTTTGGGGCTTGAGGTGTGGCAAGAGCAGGGGCATATCTTTCTGGGGTAGAGGTAGTATGTTGTGGATGTGTTGAGCATATTTCACATGGCAAATTGTAAACCCATGTATACACCTATGATCACCCAACTGGAAGAAGCTTCATGCTTCATATTCTAGTTTGGTGGATTGGCCACATTGTATAAGCAAATGTATCTGGTCAACACTAGGCGAGATATATGCTTTGTAGTGAACACACTTAGTCAATTCATGGTTGAGCCTAGGAAGGTGCACTGTGTAGTTGCAAAGCACATTCTTCGCTATGTGCAAGGGACTTTTGATAATGCTCTGGACTATAGGCGGGGAGATGGAGTGAAGTTGGCAAGTTCCGCAAATTCAGATTGGGCAGGTTGTGCTTCTGACAAGAAAAGCACTTCAAGTTGTTGCTTCAAATTGGGTTCGGTAGTTGTGTCGTGGTTCAATTGAAAGCAAAAGTCAATTGCTTTGAGCTCTTCTGAGGCTAAGTATATCGTTTCTATTCGAGCTAGTTGTGAGGCCATTTGGCTTCGCAAGATGTTGTATGGCCTATTTGATCAGGGGTTGAGACCAACAATTATTCACTGTCATAATCAAAGTTGCATTAAACTCACGGAAAATCCAGTGTTTCATGACAAGTCAAAACACATTGACATCAAATATCATTTCATCGGGGACTATGTTCAGAAGGGGGCAGTGAAATTGAATTATATATCAACAGATGAGCAGGTGGTTGATGTTCTCATGAAGTCCTTGCCAAGAGGCAAGCATGTCCATTTTAGACACAAAATGGGTGTGGTGAGAAACACTTTACTCGGTAAGAAGTGTTGATTTTTAATGTACCTTGGACAAGTGGTTTCCCATGGGTTAATCTCTACCTAGGAAAAAGTGTCCAAAATAATTATTTTCCCAAGTGTGATTTTATAAAGTGAAAGTGATTTTATTAGTGGTAAAGTCTATGTTAAATTACAAAGTGAAAAGTGTCTTTAGACATAAAGTATAATGTGGGTACTTTATTTAATGGGTGAGTTAAAAAATAAAAAGTGAGAATTAAATGCACATTTATTCTCATTTCTTAATCTAAATGAATCTAAGCCATTAGATCTTAGGGTTGCCCAAAAGTCATTTAGGGAAACAAAAAGGGGAAAAGAAAAAAAAAGAAAAAAAAAGATTGCATTCATTCTTCATGAGCAAATTGGAGAAAGGAAGTTGAGAGCTGAAAAAAGGTTTTTTAAGAGAAATTTGTTACAAGTTGAAGGAGTGATTTATGGGCAAAGTTGGGCATGGAAATCATCGCATAAAAGACAGCAAAAAGTACAGTACGAATAGCTTTGAATGTCGTGAACTACACGCCATTGAAAAAAAGTTGAAAAAAAATCTGTAAAGTACAATTCATACAATCGTATCCATATAATACATATTTTCAACTTCAAGTGGGCACAGAAATCAAGGCACGGTGGTCACGTTTCAAAGAGTTTTCCGATGAAGAGATTAGTTGTATATGGTTGTTTTGTTGTGTCTACAAATGTATTCTTCCTGAACTTGAACAATAAATAAATTTGAAGAGCTCTCTAACAAGTTTTCACCAGAAAAAATTGAAAGAGTTTTGTCTAAGTTTATGTTGACCAAAAATTTGTGTATTTTTATGTGTTGCCCGTTTGGTTATGTCCATATTTATTTTCAGCATGTGTTGACAATCCCATCTGTTTTAATCTTAAAAATTCATTCCCAGAATTCTATATGTCAAATGTATGTTTATGGAAAAGGGCATTTCACTGAATGGGCATTAAGTTGAAATTAATACCAGGTTGGGATTGCAGGAAATATTTTTTTAGTCATCAAAATTCAACATCCCACTGTGGCTTGCCTTGCTTAATACAAGCAACAACCTCTCCATATTGAAAAATAATTGCAAGCCACCCCTTTGCCAACTGTATGAAAAGTCAAAATACAACCCAGGTGTTGACCCAATTCTTATCTTATATGATGAAATAGGGTTTTTTGAAATAATTCAACTAAAATGACCAAATATATGGTTCTCATGCAGATATATTCCCCAGTGAATCATAACATCTTACCCTAGCAGTAAATAGCTCTCACGTAGATATATTCCCCAACCCATAATCTTCTCCTTAATCTAACACATTTTCATTTTCTTGCAGCTCAATCAAATGCAACCTTTGAAACTCTGGACCTGCTATTCCTACCGACTCCCTGTAGAGTTCCAAAGAATGAGGCCAAGCCATCAAAATCAGTGGGACAAATGTCAATTCAAAACCATGATTTGTGGAAAAGTTTTCAAGATAATGGTTACACTTTTTCTATTCCCTAGATGCAGATCTTTTAGGGTGCAAAAGTCGATACATGTAATAAAGCCAATTCATGGTTAACCTTATAGTCCTTCTGAGGTACTGAAAAAACGAGTAGAAAAAAAAAATTATATCATCCAAAATACAAGTATTTTTTCCTTCGGTCCCAAGGAATTTACAAAAATGGTATGCTTCAATATCTAAATTTCAGAGCTCAGTCCTACCATTGGGGATGTGGTTTTCGAGATCTGTCAAAAAACAACTTGTCAAAGGCTTTCTTTTGTTACATCAGAGACATTGTCAGAAGCAAAACAACATTGGAAAATGTCTATGATGAAGGTCTTTGGCTCGACTAAACTTTTTGGAGCTTTATTAGGCCGATAGGCCTTCCTTTGAAAGGGACTTTCATCGTCCTTTTCATTCTGACGCTGACACCTGGCGTCCACATTCAACGGTCATAGAGCCCCTAGGATTTAATCGTCTCTTCTCGCTCCATCGTTTCAATTCCCTCTGCAACGGCTTCATTCGCATACGCAGCATGAATTCCCGTAATTTTTCCGATGTTTTCGTTGTGGCGAAGGGGAGTGGGCAACGGTGGACCGTGGTAAGGGATATGGCATAGCTGGAACAATGCAATACCCCTGAAAGCGATCGGGATACCGTTATTAAATTGGAGGGTAAAGACCCTTTTCTTTGGCATGACCATTGGCCTGTTCTTGATTATGCCAGAGTCTTTGAATGCCTGGTTCTTGTTGATAATTTGTCCGTCGAAGTCTCCAAAGTTGTATCCAAGCTAAAGAGCATGGTTATGAAGGTGCAGAGAGCCAGCAGGGATGCCAGAAACTCACGGCAGCTTTGACATGGCGTCCCAGTTTCGGGCCCATCCACAGGCTCCCCTGCTCCACGCCCAATACCCCCCTCGCCCACCACCACCATCAATTCTCCTCCTCTACCTCTGCCTCTACCCTTACCTTACTGCTGCCCCTTCCTGCCTATTCTCTGCCTCCGAGCCTCACGGCCGACGAAAGGAACTTCTGGGCTTAGCCTGATAATTTGGGCTACAAGCAGTGTGTTGAGTTCAGCAGCAAGTACAGGCACTCGTCGCTGGCCATCGTGAAGGGAAGGCGCAAGTATTTGATGGTGGTCGTCTCTGGTGGCCTCAATCAGCTACGCAATCGGATCGTCAACGCGGTCGTCATTGCCAGAATTTTGGAGGTGTCTCTAGTTACTCCCATTCTCCAAGTCAATGCAATTTGGGAAGACGACAGGTAAATTCATTATTCCTATTCTGTTCAAACAAATTTCATTCCATACCGGCGCTTTATTTGGGCATTCTATGCTAAATGTGATTTTTACTGTTGTAATGCAGTGAGTTCTCTGATATTTTTTACGTCGAGCATTTCAAGAAATTTCTCAAAGACGACGCCAGAATTGTCTCTTCGCTACCTTCTACACATTTAATGTCAAGGCCAGTGGAGGAAAAGAAAACACCCCTCCATGTTAGTACCGGTTGGATTCGATCTTGTTACCTCAGGCGGGTAAGTGCATTTTCATTCATTGCACTGTTTTCTTCCATTCTTTTTCAAATATTTAGTGCTAATAATATTCCCATGGTAACCACAGTGGAATAGAGAAGGCGTTCTTCTTTATGCCTTCACTATATTTAGATACTCTTTGAAGCTTCAAAAACATTGAACATCGACATTCACATTTTGACTTTTATTTAGTTAATAGACTGGTTAATATATAGAAAGATAGAAAGAGAGCATAATTATACACTCCCTTTACATAAAGTACAAGGAAGGTTGACAATTCACCTTCATCCCACCTCCATCTGGTTGTAAAAAGCACCACACTTTTGTTTATATTATTAAGTTTCTACCTAAGCTCCGCACTTCTCTGTATGTTATTAAGTTTCTTTTCAATGTCATCTGAGAAATTAAGAACAACCCATATTACTTGCTTTGTAGGAAGTTGCAGCTTGAATATTTGGACTTGTATCTGATCCACTGGCCTATAAGTTTGAGAAAAGGGGCTTCACACTTTTCTTTATATTATTAAGTTTCTACCTAAGCTCCGCACTTCTCTTTATGTTATTAAGTTTCTTTTTAATGTTATCTGGGAAATTAAGAACCCATATTACTTGCTTTGTACGAAGTTGCAGCTTGAATATTTGGACTTGTATATGATCCACTGGCCTATAAGTTTGAGAAAAGGGGCTTCGCATCCAATTCCTAAAGAGGAAGACTTTTTGCCATTAGATATCAACTCTGTATGGAGGGGATTAGAGCAATGTGTGGAGTTGGGTCTTACCAAATCCATTGGCGTGAGCAATTTCTCATGCAAGAAGATTGAAGATTTGTTGACATATACCAACATTCCTCCTGCTGTCAATCAGGTAATCTTTCTAGTCTTGTTGGACACGGAAATGAATGAAATCCATTTATTTAACTCCTGGTACAACAGGATTTTCATTTTCTTGAGAGTGATTGGTCCATCAAGAGCCAGCCACAAACCAGTCTGCTTTTGCACACAAACCAACCCATGAAGGGTGACGATGTGCACATGCCTCCAAGGGATTGGAACCTTGACAGGCAACTTGAAATGCCACCGTCCACGCCTTTGAACTATAACCCGGTAGACAAAAAACAAAATGGTTTGAATTTGAAAGTTTCTCACAATGTGACCTTCAGCAAAGTGCACTATTTTTGGAGATGGTAATGGCAATGCATATTCCTAAATCGGCTTATCATAGTTAATTTTAATGGCTTTGAGCAACAACAGAGAAAGCTTTCAAAACTGTCATAAGTAATAAAAGATTCAAATGCTAGGGAATTGTCTCTGAGTCTGTTTTTTATATTAATAAGTTTGCATAATTGGGGCATCTTAAAACTTGAATGTTCAAAAATTGATATAGCAAATTTGGGTTTGAAACCCTGCACTTGAAGTGGAGGAGAGGTCTATAGAGATCATCACTTTAAGTTATTGAATTGTAAGCATTGCTTTGATGTGCTAGAATATAAGCTACTTATTGCAAAGTCCTTACCACGGGATTGCTGAACTCTGCAATTACATTTAACTTCCATTATCAGCGACCCTTTTTACATATACATCAAACTTAAGTTGTATGAATTTTGAAATCACATAGATTTCTTTCATATTGAAAAATAAGAATTGTTTTCTGTGATAGGTTGAGATGCATCCCCTATGGCAACAAAAAAAGCTAAGAGATTATTGCAGCAACGTCAAGATTCATGTCAGTGCATATTCTCCTCTAGGATCATCTGGTACCTACTACGGGACCAATGCCGCTATGGAAAACACTGTGGTGAATGAAGGGCTTACATCCTGTACGCAGAATCCATGTCCTGCCTTGTGAAGCAGCGCTCCACTGTGATAGTGATCTTTGTAATGTCTTTGGTAAATCCTTTAAACTGTTATTTCATTCTGTAATATGATGGGATTCACTCTACAAGATTAGGGGATTCACTCTAGAGTCCATGTCATGCCTTGTGAATCAAGGCTATGTAATGACCCTAATAAATCCTATAGAATGAGATTTCATTTTGTAATATGATGGGATTTCACTCTACAAGATTGGTTTCAGTTTTACTTGTATTGTGGTATATGAAATTTCTCAGTTTTACTTGTAATAAGATGGGATTTCATTCTATAATATGATGGGATTTCCCTCTGCGATATTAGCTACTAAATTTTACTTGTATGGAAAGATTACTACTTTCTTTGTTCAATATTTTATTTTAATTTTATTCATTTCAGTCTATTATATTATATTTTATTATAATTTTGTTCATTTCAATCTATGATATTTTATTCAATTCTATCACATTGTTTTTCGAAATTATAAAAGTAAAGGCAGCTTCCTGTTTTTTGAAGTTAGAAATTATAAAAGCAAGGCAGCTTCCGTTTTCTGTCATTAAAGCTATTTTTTGATGCAGAATAAATATACCATTTTTAAATATTTAAAATTCAAAAATATTATTTAAATGCTTGATTATCACCAAGCTTCTTGACTTTAAACTTTTATATGGCCACGAGTTTCACCCAGCTCATGGATCGACATTAATAAAGTGGATATAGTTAAGGCAGGTATATGTTATATGATTTCATATTGATAAAGTATTTCCAGTTAATAGAATATAATTTGAATTTAAAGCGGGTGTTTTTCCATTTTCCAATAGGTATGTAGATACAGAACAATATGCATTGAGATACAATGTTCTTTTATAATAAAGTAAATTTAATTGGAACTTTTACTTTGGGATTTATATTTTTTAATCCTTTATCACATAATATCATAATTATAAAAATTCAACAATTCCAATTTAATAATCCTATCGGCCTAACTTTGTACCTTTTTTGGGACAATTGCTAGTTTGAATAAAGCTGACAATATCTTTTAAAAGCCTAACCAGAAACTGCAAAAGATAAGCTATAACATTGAATTAGAATGTTCCCTTTTTTAGATAAAATATTTAAATTGAATCTCGAATAGTTGAATTCATGTCATAATATTGGGTCTAAAGAAATACAAGGTTAAGTTGAAAAATTGATCTGCTCCTCTATCACTGAGGTTTGAAGAAAGCAAAACCAAAGCAAACTCTGAAAACCAATAAAAACTTAAACTGCAGTTTTGTAATTGTAAAGAGAAAGGGGAAAGGAAACAAAAAATAAGCTGGACACTGTAAGTATTGATGTGGCATTTCGTTGGACCCCAAAGGAGATATAAAATTGATGTTCTCTTCTATCAACCTCTAAGCAAAACGGATTAGTTCACTTGAATGCCACCAGATCCAAAAGTACAAGTATTTTTCCCTTCGATCCCAAGGAATTTACAAAAATGGTATGCTTGAATATATAAATTTCAGAGCTCAGTCCTTCCATTGGGGATGTGGTTTTCGAGCTGTGTCAAAAGACAGCTTGTCAAAAGCTTGCTTTTGTTACATCAGAGACATTGTCAGAAGCAAAACATTAGAAAAAGTTCATGATGAAGGCCTTTGCCTGGATTGATTACGACTAAACTTTTTGGTGCTTTCATTTGAATAAAGTTGCCAATATCTTTTAAAAACCTAACTGGAAACTGCCAAGATAAACTATGGCATTGAATTAGAATGTTCCCTTGTTTAGATAAAATATTTAAAATTGAATCTCAAATAGTTGATTTCATGTCATAGAATTAGATCTAAAGGAAAACAAGGTCAAGTTGAAAAATCGATCTGCCCCTCTATCACTGAGGTTTGAAGAAAGTGAAACCAAAGCAAACTCTGAAAACCAATAAAAACTTAAACTGCAGTTTTGTAATTTAAAGATGAAAGGGGAAAGGAAACAAAAAATAAGTTGGACACGGCACTGTAAGTACTGATGTGGCATTTCGTGGGACCCCAGAGGAAACATAAAATTGATGCTCTCTTCTATCAACCTCTAAGCAAAACGGATTAGTTCACTTGAATGCCATCAGATCCTTACAGACTTATAATCAATATTATTAATCTAAGCAAAAAAAACAGAAACCAAACCAAGAAAAAAGACAGAATTGGACAGGCTAGAAATTCAGGAACATCTGAAACAGAGAGCTGCCAATTCAACATTTCAACATGAAAAGGACCCTCCAAAGCGCAAATATTTGCAACTTAGAATGTCTAAGAAACAAAGAAATTGTTAATTAACATTCTATAATTTTATCCTAGAATAAGCCATGGAAGCTGTTCAAGTGAGGATAACTGGGACACTTGAACTGGACAAAAATGCAACTGCCCCTGTGAAATTTGGTTTCCAAAGTATGCAAATTCAATGTGAATTCTTAAATAGCTTATTTTTCTCCTATATTCTACAAAACCAACTATAACAGCATAGCAATCACAAAAATGAAAAAGATAGTTGCCGTATTTCACATCAAATTCATTATCTCTGACTTTCCCAAGATCAACTACTTCAACCTTCACATTTCTTCTCATCAAACAAAATGAAACGAAGTACATATTTTTTTAAACTTTTAAAGACAGGGTTTAGCCCCAAAACTCTATTTACAAACAAAGATACCACAGTTATCTTCCACTCAAGTTTTCCACATGACTATCATTTCAACGTGACCATCAGCTGTTATCCTATAGGATATTTCTCAAAATATATTTCAAGACTAACGCCATCTAAAAGCAAAACTGAGAATGCCTTTTTATTATCATGTCAGTTCTCATAAGAACTAAGAGCATAGAAGCTACTCCCAATAACAACTAAACGAAGGGAAGCTAAATTACCCCAACAAGTTGGTTAGCCATATCCCAAACCAAAACTAATCAAAGTTATACCAGAGATTATGCCATGTAACTTTGGAATTATAATTTAGGTCTGAATGGATGGAAAAAATAAAATGAAATCAGCCTTTTAACAAAAAATTAACCTCAAAAAATAAGACTTGCACTAGCACTTGCAAGCTGTGTGAATCAGCCTAAATTCGGAAGAAACAAAAATCTAGAGTCAACCCTCCATGGTCTTTTATTCAGCCATGTCTAACTTCTGTGCTGCAGGACAAACTTTAAGCATTAAACTTTGATCTCAAGAATGCCTTCTCCAAATTAGCTCAGTTTGTTCAGTTCCTTGAGTTCCGCAGCAGGGGGTGTAACTCCACCAGTAGTCGGCCTGTGAAATAACAATGAGTGAATTTAAATCACATTATAATAGCCTTCCTCCTGGAAGGCACAGAAAAGAAAAACAAAGAAAGAACAAAATGCTACTGATACTGATTCGTTTAGTTTGCATAATCTCTTAGGTCAGTATAGTGTCACTGACAGAGTAGCAAAATAAAACAGAAATGACCAAATAACATGAAAATTAGACCATAAAAATGTTTCAGGATTCCCAACAGAAGTCAGTAGTTTGCATGTGTCAAAAAACATGAAATGCAAACCTTATTCAATCCACAGTTTTTGCCCATCAGCATGCAAAATCATAAATAATTCAGGAGTACCCCTACATTAATTCAATTAAAGGAATGGTGTATTCACTTATAGCAGGAAAGAACTTACAGGCCAACGAACACCTTGAACGCATCATAGATACCCCATTGTGCTCCAGTAAGTGTTCCAATCATAACAATACGCAAAGGAAGACCACGAGTAAAGAGACCAACAACACCCATCTTCTTCACAGCCTGATGACCACAAGCAAACATCAATTGGTTATCACAGAGCATCTAAGCATCCATAATAGTGTTAGTGTTATCACAGAGCAACTAAGCATCCATACTAGTGTTAGTACTACAAACCACCAAATATACATACCAGGGCTACCACAAATGTAAACTAACAACGTAATAAAATTCAAATATGAGTTCATAGCTTACATCACCAACGGTAGCACCCTTAGCATTGTTTAGGAAAGAGACCAAGTTATCTGCAGGGTGTGAAACAATTGCACAGAAGACACCAGCAATATATCCCGCTGCAAAACTCACTCCCAGTTGTAGAGGTTTGCTACATTGGTCCTTGGGAAGGGGAACTGCATTCTTGTAGATCAACTCTACTATGGTTTCAAAGGATGCAAACTTCATCATGGTGTCTGCAACAACACACATAACACCACTATTAAAGTCATCAAAATATAGTTGCTATACTGTAGAGAGTCAAAAATCAGTTGTTGATGAATATTATGGAACATTAAAAAGTGCAAACATCCTTATAAAACATTCAACTGAGCAGGATTTAAGTGTTTCCGTTGCCTCATATGTATTCTTAGTAAAACAAATTGGACATAGAATAGAGCAAAAAAATAATTTAATTTAATAGAACGGCCCTAGAACAGTCCCATGAAATATCCTTTAAACAGGATGTCACAAGGAGGGTTCATCAGACTTGTGAGTTGAGAAGTGAAAGGATTTAATCAAGAATGCTCCAAAGGGGACGAAGAGGCAAACCACTGGTGAAACGATTGCGCAAAGACTAGAATTGAAACACATGTCATGGAGATGAGATAACATAAATGAGCCAGCATATATTAATAGTAAGTTAATTTGAGTACAGCTACAAGGAATGCTGATCAGTTGGGCCATTATGAATGGAAAACCAAAGATAAGATATAGATACTAGCATACAAAAGAAAGATAAATAGTAGAATTCAGTACCAGTGAGGATAAAGTAGAGATCTTTTGAAGAGAGCTGTGTTTCCTTGACAGGGCAGGCTTATCCATGAAATATTGGAAAGTGGTATTTGATCCAACAAAAGAATTACCATCGTCAATTCCCATATGTTTTAGTTTATGCATACTCCAACTAGATTATTGGTAATTGTTTGATGAAATAGAAAACATAATAGAAGAATATATTAGATCTATGGACATATAATGGAGAGGTATAACGGTGAATGCAGTGCTTTGCCAGCATATATTAATAGTAAGTTATTTTGAGTACAGCTACAAGGAATGCTGATCAGTTGGGTCATTAGGAATGGAAAACCAAAGAGAAGATATAGACACTAGTATACAAAAGAATGATTAATAGTAGAATACAGTACCATGGAGGATAAAGAAGGGATCTTTCAAAGAGAGTTGTGTTTCCTTGACAGGGCAGGCTTATCCATGAAATATTGGAAAGTGGTATTTGATCCAACAAAAGAATTACCATCGTCAATTCCCATATATTTTAGTTTCTGCATACTCCAACTAGATTATTGGTAATTGTTTGATGAAATAGAAAACATAAAAGAATATATTAGATCTATGGGCATATAATGGAGAGGTATAATGGTGTATATGCAGTGCTATGCCTTAATGTCACCTAGACAAACTGTGACACACAATAATTTTCCAAACTGTGGATCAAGAACAGGAGCAGCGAGTAGGCAATGAAGGTCCTCCTCTTTAAATGCAGATTTTGCCATCTGATGAAGCATGGACAAAAGTATCAACAGTTGCTAAGTGACAAGGAATATAAGCATGAAGATGGAAACACCAAAGAACAACAATGAAAAACAGATAAAAAGTATGAGTTTAAATACTGTGGGATAAGTGACGAATAATGATTACAATTAAGAAGAACAGCATGTTAAGCAAGAGGAAATTCAATCTGAGATAAATACTAAACAAGGTCAAATGGAGAGAGGAAAGTTGATCCGAATTGGATCTTCACCAAAATCTCTTCGTAAATTTTGTAACAAGCATTTAATTGTTTTCATTTTGGCTAAGTTGAGGAAATATCCATAATTCACTTGGAAGTTGAAACGAACCATTGTAAAATGGTTGGCCTTCAAAGGCAGTCCATTAAAAATGAAGGCTGTGGAGAAGAAGTGCATTCAATAGAGAGAAGAGATGACAAGGAAATGGAGAATAGAGGGGATGAGAGCTCAAATAAGCAGTATGTTTGATGATCAGATGAAAAGAGAACAGATTCTGTCCTGTGATGAGTGAACATTGTTGTTGAGCCATAGCCATCTTAAAATTTCCTGTCAGTGAGTAACACACTAAATCTTTGTATAGCTCACGCTTTTGTAAGTAATTGCCTATTTAATAAAATCTTCAATCAACCCAGTTTTCTTCCCAGTTGGGTTTCCAGGAACATCTCTCCATATCTGTGTGTTTTAATGTTATGTACTCTATGTGAGATTATTGTTGTCAGTTATGGTGTATTGTTATTGCTAGTTGCTGGGTATTTTTCTTTTTGCCTAAGCTGTTCCCCTCTCCTCAGAGCAATGTTTTTTTACTGCTGGGCAAACTCAAGGCTGAAGTTGGCCGTCCATGAGCCTGTAGACATCCCCCAAACCAAATGAAATTTCTGAAGCTGCACCAGAATTGTACGCAGTCATATGGCAGCCACAGTCTGTACACACCTCCAGCAGCATGTCGTAAGCATCCCCTACAGCAGCCCAATCATCCCTCTGTTGTTTGCTGGTCCATTGCCTGTATAATCAGTGCGCCAATTCCTTAAACCTCTATGTGTTTCACTGCAAAATACATTATAAATGCATTCTGGACAGTGATGAGGCAGACTTTTGATTTTTCTCAAGTCCAGCCAATTAATGACTTTCAACCATATATTTTTGGTGTCCCTTTATTTGCTTGGGCATGTAAATATAGATATTGAACTTGTGAGTGCGCAGATGTGTACTGTTGAAAGAGCCAGACATTACTTTTGTTGCAAATAGAGATATGTGCTGGTGTAACAAAGACAAAGCACACTGTATAAATGAGACACTATATTATTGTTTGATTGCATTGTGATGGGAAGATGCAGATGGTTAATCAAGTGTTCTGTCTGAAAGAAGACCACAGAGCCCTACTTCATTTTGCCACTGAAAGAGTTGTAGAATGTTGTGTGAAATTGAGATTGCAAGCAGCTGAGCAATGAAGCATATATCACAAACAGAGTAGACTGCTTTCCATAGGTTGTCATTCAACTGGCCCAGAATTTCTGTCAGATTTTCAAACTAAGCATTATAATCAGTTGAAAAACAACAGTTGAACATGTTCTCAGCCTACTTTTAATTGCAAAGACATAATTCTAATTTCATTCTGCAGAGTATCCGTGCTGGTGAAATGTATAGGTCATAGGCCTACTGTTTACAGATCAAATGTGTAAAGAAGGACCAAATACCAGGAATTAAATTGAAAAAGTGAAATGGAGGAAAATAAAAGCATAAAACAGAGAACAGTCAAACATGAAAAGAAAAATAAACTCAGAGCAAAATGAGGAATTTAAAAGGGAATGGTTTTAAAATGAGAAAGTAGAATGGATGAGGAAGATAGATGCATAAAACAGAGAATAGTCAAATATCAAAAGAAAACAGACTCAGGGCAAAATGATGAATTTAAAGGGAATTACATGACACTAGTAAAGGACACTTGGGAAGTGATAAGAGAGAATGGACTAAGAAAAGCAGCTGTGATTGAGGAAACGAATTAAAAGAAAGAAGATATCAATAACAGAAATAACTGGGTGGAGAAACAGGGAGTTTGGTAAAGAAAGTCAACTGAAATGGAGAAGTATTACAGAACAATAAAAATGCCTCAACTGGCAATTAGGGGAAGAAATAATGTTTGGATCCTATAGAAGCTCTCGAAGAGGGGAGGAAAGTTGTGTGCTGAATGATAAGGCAATAAGACATCGACAGAGTAAAATGGAAGAAATAAGACATCTGGATAGAAGTAGAATCTGACACATTGTTCACAGATTTTATTCAGAAAGCAAGCATGATGGATGTAGAGCCTAAAATAGTCCTCAAAATATAATATTGAGGGAAACAAGTAAGCTTTGTGTCAGGCACACAAAATCTATCAGATAATGGTAGCTAAGGGGCTGTACATACGCAGTGGGAAAGAATAAAGGAATGCTGACAAAAATTAAACACGGTTCTCTCTACAAAGTGCTTATAGCTTTTGGCTTTTCTTAGCGTTGACTAAGTGGGTCAGAAGTTGATTTCGCTTATAATCATTTGCAGTGCTAATTAATGGGTATCCTGGAAACCTATTCCAAAGTGAGGCAAGGTACATGCCTATAAAGCAAATACCAACAGAAAAATATTAGCACTTAACATAAGTATTATACTGTCATGCACAAATAAACAAAAGGCCCACTACAATGATGTCAGTAGAGTCTAAGTTTAAACTGGCATCTACGATGATACAATGATACACCAAAAAAACACGTTAGAGTGCACAAGCTTAACACTAACAGATCCAGATAAAACAGGTTTGGAGTACTGGTCCAGTGGAGATTTGATAACAAATAATAAAAGGTGTAGCTCTTACAAAATTATGTAATTCGCTGAAATCAATTAAAAGACAAGTTAAAACGAAAAGTTTTGCTCCAAAGGAGCATAGATTAACACAATACCGTCTACAGAAAGCTTCAATATATGCACTTATCCCTTGTATGCCAATATATTAATAGATTTAAAAACACTGAAAAAAAGAGCTTTGAACCCTAAGGAGTATAGGTTATTATAATACTCTATAGAAAGCTTCAATATAAGCATCTATCTTATACCAATATATATGATGATGATAGGAACTGCAAAGATTCGATACTTACAAGGAATTTGGCGTCCCCAAAGTGGACCAATACCTTTGTACAGACTGCAATCATTGAGGAAACAAAATAGCATTTCATGAGTACTACATGAAAGTTTATTCAAGATTGATAGAAAATATGTAAGAAAGGGGGCAAAACTCACCCAAGATATCCTTCTGATCTAACAAATTTTGGAAGTCCATCAGATAACCCTCTAGCAAAGCCAGGTTGTGTTTGTACTCTAACTTTTACAGCCTCAAACGGACAAAGGGCAATATCAGCAATAAATTCTGCAGATGCAGATCCTGCCAAGTAGATCAATGTCTTGTATTTGGCAGTATACTCAGGTCCTGCAATGTCTGAGTAGTACTTCTTAAAGAACTCATAAAAGCCAAACTTGCAAGCACCCTGAGCACTATATCCAAGAAGAGTTGGCACCCAGCCTCTGAATAAACCCTTTGCTCCTTGTTCTTTAAACAAAACACCGAAACCAGTGGAGATGCTCTTGTATTTCACAGGGTCAATCTAAAAGTGACAACAAATATCCCAAAAGGGATGTAAAAAATTTAGTTAGGAAAGGATAAAACATTGAAGTCAGTAAAAGAACTTGGAAGATTAGAAATCATATCTTCCAGATTCCAGGAAAATTTCTTTCGGTCAAAAACTATTTCTGGAATCATGTCACACTCTTAGATAATTCCAAGAATGAGGTTCGTTTTTGCAGGGCACAGACAATTCAGAGTCTCGCATCAATTTTTTGGTCACAAAAAATATTCAGTTGCGAGAAAATGATGCCAAAATGACATGTAGGGTATTTGATTTTCTAATTTAGACCTCCATGTGTTCAAGAATAATATGTTTCAGAATCCTTGCTGAAAAATTAGAATGCCTGTTTGCCAACAACTATATCATGTGTTTGTTCGCTGGTTCTTGAGTTAAAATCTTTTAAATTTTTAAAGATTCTCTTTCCCCACAGAAAATAGGTTACATAAAGAGAACCTTGTCAAGCATTAATGGGAACAAAAAAAAGAAACTGCTTCAGTTGTTAAAAAATATATGCATTCAACCATCATGCGTTTCAAGCAAAAATATAGAACTGGCTAAAGAAATTTTTAGACTTTGATATATCCCCAGGTCGAAAAGCATATTTCAAGTGTGTACAGATTCTAGAACTAGTTGCAGAAACCATTTACTCACTATGCCTTTAACAGATCCCCATATTAATAAGTGCAATTTAATTTATACAAATGTAGAATGTAAGTAGATTTTTGTAGTTAAAAACTGGATTTAACTTGAGTGATTATGAGGAGAAGTTGTTATCCCCCAACCTCTACCAAATTCAAATCCCACCATGTTATGAGGAGAAGTTGTTATCCCCCAACCTCTACCAAATTCAAATCCCACCATGTTTGCCCCCCATGGGCTTTATTAGGATTGGAAAGGTACCAACAGTGTTAAAATTGGCAACTAGGGCCAAGCTCCACATGGGTCATCTTATTTATGACAGCTGATATTTTTCTTGGATTCCTATCTCCGAGAAGTGTAAGATTGATCTAAAGATCATTCGATTCTGACATGTACAAATGAAGATATAAATTTATTTATATTATGGACAAATTGTCAAAGTTGGCCAACAAACTCATGTAGGTTGAGAAGCCCAATAGTCACATCTATTCATCCTCAACGCTTGCCTATAAATACATGATGCTTCATCATCATTTGGACATCACTCATCTTCACACATCTCTCTCTCCACATCTGATTGGGTACAGATTTTTGGGCAGCTCCTCTCTCCACACGTGCACAGGAAAGGATAGCAATTTTCTGTTTTGGACGTTGACCAGTGTTGACCAAATTTCTTGAAGGGTTTGACCAGAATTGACCAGCCGGCGTTGACCTGTTTGACTGTGTTTTGTGCGGGTTATTTCTGTTTGGGAAGGCCGCATTAATGGGGACAGAAATCGAGGCTATCCATACTGTTTGACCAGCATTGACTGTGGTTAAGGCTGACCACAATTTGACTGTTTGACCAGACTTTGACTGGGCAGAATTCAACTGTTATTTGGAGGCCAGAGTTGACTGAAGTTGACCAAATCTTTAAGGGTCAAATATGCCCTGTTGACCAGCGTAGACTTTTCTGGTTAGGGCTGCATTGCTTCTGTTTGTCAGAATTTGTAAATTGTACTATCTCTCTCTACTGAACTATTGAAGACTAAAAGAATATTTGATAAAGGGTTTCCCCTCTTTTGATCAAGGGTTTCCCCACATTGGGGTTTGTCCCTGGCTGGTGCCACATCTTGTGTCCTCTTGTCTGGCTTGTCTTCTACTGTTTATGTTTATGTTCTATCAGCATTTTACTTACATGTTTATGTGATTGCTAAACTGAAATTGATATTGGGCTCATAAAGAAATTGAAGTAAAACTGCTCTAAAGCATAGAAGTTAGAACATACCATTGTTGCCTAAAATTAACAAACGGTCTTCCTCTTGCTTAAGTACTTGGGAATGGGATGATATGCTTAAAAAAATATTGTCAATTAGGTCTAGTTTGGATGGTTAAAAGGAGAAATTGTTATACCACCCACTTCCAGAATCCAAGTTCAATGTACAAGCAATTTCACTCTTATATTATTGAAGATGGGATGAGGTCCTCCTCACACTTATCAGCCAACAGGGTTAGCTCAACCAGTTGTCACAAATGTTGTTGGGCATTTGGCTAGTTCTGTACCATCAGCTGTCCAGTTCAAATAATCCTAGGTTAGGTAAAGTGCTCTAGGTCAACAGGTTTTCTAGGGACACCATCCACAAATGTGGGGAAGCATCCCTCGAGTTTCCATAAAAAGTTTTCTTCTGGGAAAAAATTATTTGTGTAGTTGTCAAGATGTTCAAAATGCTTTTTGGAACCAACCAAACAAATGTGGATAAGCATCCTTTGGGTTTCCATACAAGGTTTCCTCAGGGGGGAAAAGTAGATTTGTGTAGCTATCAAGATGTTCGACATACTTTTGGAACCAACCAAATCAAATCCTTGTCTAATAGATGTTGAGGGGCATAAAACAGATTTTAACACCTAATGAGAGCTTGCAGATGATTTCAGCCACTGTCTAGGCAATAAATGATAAATCTCACTCAAAGACACTGGATAAATTACATGGAAAATATATATATATATATATATATATAGAGAGAGAGAGAGAGAGAGATAAGTGCTGTGAATTCAAATAAAAGGTCTCGAAGTCATGTCCCCAAGCCAGCTATCTTGCATGGGGACCCGTCCCCAAAAAAAACCACATACCCTCCTGTTTCGGATACATGTGAAACCTTAGAAAACGTCCCCAAATTGCTGGGGACTTCATTGGGGACTCGGGATCTTGCTAGCCATCCCCAAGATTTTAGGGACATTCTGAACAGATTTCACTGTTTCAGATATGTTTATGGCAGATTTCAGAAATTTTCTGGGCAGATATCAGGGATGTTCTGGGAAGATTTCAGGAATAATCCAAGCAGATATCTTAAGTTTTCACAATCATGGATATTGACTATTGAACAATACGACCTTTTTTCCCATCCATTATTTTTACATTGCATTGGATCTAAATCTGTTGTACATAATGCAGCTCAAAACACGGGTTTTGTATGGTGGGTTTCAAATTGCGTTTGTGGTGATTTAGATATTGTATATTCAGTGGCAAAATCACAAGAAGCAAAGCCTCCATGTCAAGAAAACAGAAAATGTAACATTTCAAAAGTCTAACTCTTGTGGTTATTGTTCTTGTTCTTTCTCATTTTTTAGGTCATCTCAGCTTTTGCATATTGTACATTGGTTTCCAGGAGTCATTCAAATTCAGTGTTTCCACCACCCCAACCTCAAACATTATGAAAACAATCAGACAGTAGTGACTTGGATTGAGTACTAAATGTTTGAATAAATATGAAATTATTAATTTAATCTCTTTATAGAACCAAAGTATTTTATAAAGGTTTTCAACACAACTATAAAAAATTGTAAAACCTATTGAGAAGGGAATGCCTTTTATGTTTAAAATAATCATCATTAACACAAATTGTGAGGAAGAAAACTGCTATAAATACAGTTCTCTGTCTAATAGATCCTTCATGAATCTTATTGCAAATTGAAAATAGTTACACTTAAGTCTCCTGAAGCTAAAGCGCATGTCTAGCAGGCAATAACTGAAAATAGTTTAAATTAAGTTTCCTAAAGCTAAAGATCATGCCTAACAGCCAATAATAGAATATAACTCAACCCTTTTTAAATTGCTTGAGATCTTTCATAATTGTAAAGTGCAAGGGTTGTGCATAATCTTAATGGTATAGCTTGTTATGCTTACAACCTTGGAACAACTACCAATGATATATATTATATTATATATATATATATATATATATATATATATATAGTTGTCCCCCAACCCGCCATCCCCTGAAAAATTTGGAGGTGTGCTATAGCCATCACGGGGACGCATCGCCTTGTCCCCACCATTCCCTCATCCAAAGACCAGTGCAACATAAGCTATATGTGATGTTAATATTTGATGTCCCTGCCAAGTCAAGCACACTGTTCATTTGGGGTAGCATCAGATGTGCTCTAGCCACGAAAATTGGTGGAGAAGCTCAAGCACATGCGATCTCCAATACCCAAAAATGGTTTGGGCAGATTCTAAATAGTTAGAGAGATATTAAAATAATTAATATTTTTAATGGAGTCCCTAGGTCTAAACTTAGGGAAAATAAAACATTAATGTGAATTAATATAAAACTGTGTTAGAAGGGTCCAAAAGTCATGGATCAAGTCATGGATCAAGTCATGGATCAAGCCAGAGTTAATCTTAGCCATTGGTTAGGGACTTAATCTCGGCCGTTGAATTGTCAACGAGAAAAGTATAAGAGGAGGCTTGAGGATCACTTGGAGAACACACTGAGTTGATCAAGAATTCGATTTTTTGGGGCCGGGCTTGCTGAGGAAATCAAAGGAGTGATCAATGTTGCAACTAAGGGGCAGTGAATACAGAAGCAGAGAGGCAAAGACGGTACCGAGAACATCAGCGCAAAAATCGAGAGAGAGGGACGTTGAGCCATCTAGAGGCCACGCAAAGCCAGTCAAGGCCCAGATAGAGCTAGCTAAATGCCACGCAGAGGCAGCCAGGAGCTGCGCAGTGCCAGAGAAAGCCAGCGTGGGTGACGCAAAGGCTCTAGAGGCTGACGCAGGGCAAGTTGGGGTGACGTTGAGTTGACGTTAGGCCAGAGAGTCTGACGTAGTCCCTAGAGGCAGATGTTGGAGATTTCGTGGGGCAGATTGGAGCTGAGAGCTGTGGGATTGTTCATCCGGGGTTTTAGCCGGAATATCTGTCTCCGACTGAGAGGTACTACTGTCGAGATCATTCTCTGTTGGGTGAGCCAGTTTGGCACCCAGATTGTATTCTGAGCTGCTTAATAATAAAAGCCTCAGATAGTTGCACCGGTTTTCCTGCGTTGGGTTTTTCCGGGGACATTGGTCCAAAAACAACGGTGTCACTTGTGTGCTTGTTTTTTCTTCAGTTGATGATCTGTAATATGTTGAGCATGTACTTGTATTTATTTTCAGTATTTACAAGGTAAATAACTTGTTAATTAAACAGAACAAGAAGGCAGAAATAAATCAAAAAGTACATGAAGGATTTCTAACAGTTAGATCTAGAAATTCCAGCATGGTATCAAAGCATGGTTGCAAATCACAAGAGAACTGAGGGCATAAACCGAGCAGCGCATCAACAGCAGAAACATTTGTCCCGAGTGACAAAAGTTGTTCCTAGCAGAGAAGCAAAAAGGGAGGGGTGACGCAGTGCCTACGTCATCAAGTTTGGGCCAGGAGGAGGATCAACACAGTGGCAGAAGGGAGCAAACCTGACCTACGCAGTGCCCAGTCATCTTTCTCAGTCAGGAAGGATTGACGCCCATGGCCAAGAGGTGCGGATTTCGCTAGTGTCGAGATTGCGCAAAGCCTAGAAGCTCTAACCTTCAGTTTACTAAAGCATAGGAGGTTGTGGGTAAGTTGTGGAGTGAAGCTAGTAGGGTACTGTGGTCAAAACAATACCTAATAGGGCAAGACCAAGGAGGAGGGAGTTGATGTCGAGGATTTCTAGAGAAGAAATTTGGATCAGTGGTGAAGTTGCACTAACGATCGAAGTGGGGACATCTCGACACTGGCAGAGGGGTTTCTAGAAGGGAAGTAGAGGAGCAGCAAAATGGCAATGAACGGGGTAAGAGACAAGGACAGACTAGACGGAGCCTCAAACTTCGTAGTCTGGAAGGCCAAAATCTTGTTCGTTCTAGACGAGAATCGTCTCAAGGACTTCGCCTTGGAAACGATAGCGATCCTAGTTAACCCGGTTGAGAACAATAAGTACAAGGAAGCAATGGCGAGGACCAACAGCATCATCCTTGACGAGGTCAAGGACCATGTAGTACCACATATTGCCAAAAAGGAAACGACAATTGCGATGTGGGAGGCCTTGATGAAATTGTATCAGCATACTTTCGTGCAGAGGAAGATGCTAGTAGAAAATTAGTTGCGGTCATACCATATGCAGAAGGGAGAACAAATCGACATCTTCCTCGGTCAATTGAAGGAGATTAGGGATCAACTGACTTCCATAGGCACCATGCCAGATCAAGAATTGATGGTGAGGACAGCCCTGAACACAATCTGAGAAGACTGGGAGGTGTTTGTCCAGAGCATACTGGGCAAGTCAACCATTTGAGATTGGGAGGAACTGTGGAGAGCTCTTCACCAAGAAGAGATCAGAAGGTTGACCATGGCGGGAAGCAGCAACAAGGGGGTCAAAGTGAAGAAGGAGGAAGTGGAGTGTCAGACCAGAAGGTAACTCCTCAAATGTAATTATATTATTCATTCAGGTTGTTCATTATTATATACAAGAGTGAGTGACTGTTCAGTTCATCTCCCGATGACTCTCCATTTCCTCTATTATTTATTTACACTAATTACAACTGTTCACCTAATCCCCATGATTAGGTGTCAACAAAGTGTTGCCCTAGCATCTAAGGAAAAGCAGGAGAAACGGAAGAAGAAGGACCTCTCCAAAGTCAAATGCTTCCACTGTGGGGAACTGGGTCACTATGCGAGCCAGAGTCCGTGGAAGAAGAGCAAGGGAGAGGCTTCTAAGACCAAGGTTGCACCAGCAAGGGCAGAGAAAGAAGTGGAGACAAATGATGATTGTGCCATGGGTGCTTATACACCTCGAGAGAAGAGGTGGGGAGACATCGAGCTATAGCAGACGAACTATAAGCGATGAGGGGCAAGATCCTTGAGGTACCCAGCCTCTTGGATTATATCTTGCTACGGGAGCCCCGAAGAGGAGTAGAAGTATTGGCGGATGTCAGTAGAGACGGATGTGGATGGAGCGACAGAGGGAGCTACAGTGCAAGATTTCCAGGACAATGTGAGGCAACAATGTGAGATGCATGGAGTTGTTGCAGCAACACAAAGTTCATGGAAGGGGCACTTGTCAGCGACAAAGGGAGTTTCAGCATCGAGGGTATCTCTAGCCTGATAAAGATGTCAGAGTTAGGAGCTTAGTAACTAAGTTGAGTGCAGCAGTTAGCAGTGGCAGTGCTATGGGCAGCACGATGCAGCATGGTTGTCGTACAGATGCAACAGTGGCAATGGCAGGGCCATGGGTAGCAGTACATGATGCAACAGTACAAAGGATGTTGGGCAACAGGCCTAGCATCAGCACCAAGACCGATGTTGGATGATCGAGGTGATGCTCAGTGAAGAGTATTACTAGAGCACAGTCCTCGCTAAGAGGGAGTGTTGATTTGGGGTAGCATCGGATGAGCTCTAGCCACGAAAATGGGTGGAGAGGCTATAGCACATGAGATCTCCAATACCCAGAAATGGTTTGGGCAAATTCTAAACAGTTTGGGAGATATTAAAATCATTAATATTTTTAATGGAGTCCCTAAGTCTAAACTTAGGGAAAATAAAATATTAATGTGAATTAATACAAAACTGTGTTAGAAGGGTCCAAAAGTCATGAATCAAGCCAAAGTTGATCTTAGTCGTTGATTAAGGACTTAATCTCGGCCGTTGAATTGTCAACGAGAAAAGTATAAGAGGAGGCTTGAGGGTCACTTGGAGAACACACCGAGTTGATCAAGAATTCGATTTTCTAGGGCAAGGCTTACTGAGGAAATCGAAGGAGTGATCAGAGTTGCAGCTAAGGAGCAGTGAATACAAAAGCAGAGAGGCAGAGAGGGTACCGAGCAGTGTTTTTAAACCCGGCTGGCTCGAAATCGACTCGGCCAAGTTGGTCCGAGTCGGTCAAAAAAAATTTGGCCCGGCCATTGAACCGGTTCGGCCGGCCGGGTTAATACCGAGCCGACCGAGTCCATATCAACTTGGCCGGGTTAATACCGAGCCAGCCGAGTCCATATCAACCTAGCCGGGTTAATACCGAGCCGGCCGAGTCCATATCAACCTGGTCGGGTTACGAACAGCGGCCAGTGAAAACCAAAAAACCGTTTTTTTATTTTTTTATTTTTCTGTGTGAGGGACTCCCTTGGCTTCCTTGTCTGACTCATGGGTTTCCCTGTCTGACTCTGATCCCTCGTATTGATATGCTATTTATGGTCACGTTAAATTCTTAAAGTAAAAGTGACATTCTCCTTAATCTTCATTTTCATCCTTTTACTTAAATTTTTAATATTACCATGGAATGACTCAGGATGTTTGAGAGTGGTTCGGCCTCATTGGATTTCATATGGAGAAAGTCGAATTTTAAAATTCATTCAAAATCCAGCAGCCTTATCAGTTTTTCAGGATTGGGGGATTGCAATGTTTCCATTGAATTTTGTCATGTATTAGGATATGGAACTTGTATTTAATCAAGAGCACCAATCCCTCTATGTACCTTGATGTTAGTAACATTGGTTGTCGAACTCCTCCGGGATTTGATCCCAAACTGGGAGCGAATGAAAATGTCACTCCGGCTCCCGTTTTCACTCCAGCTCCCGCTCCCAAGTAACACTGAGCCAGATGATGCTGGCAACTCTAGCAATAGCTAGTAGTACTAGTCACAAACTTTTGTTGTAGAGGGCATTTCCAGCCTCCTTGGTTATGTGTTTTTGTTTTGATCTCTATATCATCATCGTGTATGTATTGGACAGTGCACTGGGTGCCATTTTGATATAATGGATATATTCATGAGCCTATTTTGATCATATGTTGTCTTCTATCAATATTCTAATGTTGTGTGTTTGGAAACATGAATGAAAATCTTTAAAATTATGTATTTTTATAAAAAATAAATATTTAGTGTATTTTTTACAACGACCGAGTCATTGAAATTGAGTCGACCAAGTCGATACCGAGTCGGAGTTGACCCTCGGCCGAGTCGGAGTCGAAGTTTTAAAACATTGGTACCGAGAGCATCAGCACAAAAGCCGAGAGAGGGGCGTAGAGCCAGCTAGAGGCCACGAAGAGCCAGTCATGGCCCACGCAGAGGCAACCACGAGTTGTGCAGTGTCAGAGAGAGCCAGTGTGGGTGATGCAGAGGCTCTAGAGGTTGACGCAATGCCTCCAAAGGCTGACACAAGGCGAGTTGGGGTGACGCTAAGCCAGAGAGGCTGACGTTGTCCAAACACTAGAGATTTCGTGGGGCAGATTGGAGTTGAGAGCTATGGGATTGTTCATCCGGGGTTTTAGTCGGAATATCTATCTCCGACTGAGAGGTACCACTACCGAGATCATTCTCTGTTTGGTGAGTCGGTTTGCCACCTAGATTGTATTCTGAAACTTCTTAATAATAAAACCCTCATATAGCTGCATAGGTTTTCCGGCATTGGGTTTTTTCGGGGACATTGGTCCAAAAACAACGATGTCACTTGTGTGCTTGTTTTTCCTTCAGTTGATGATCTGTAATATGTTGAGCATGTACTTGTATTTATTTTCAGTATTTACATGGTAAATAACTTGTTAATTAAACAGAACAAGTAGGCAGAAATAAATCAGAAAGTACATGAAGGATTTCTAACAGTTAGACTTAGTAATTCCAACACACACTAGAGTCTATGATAACAGTTTACCCTAGTTACCACTTGTCAAAGGCGGTAACGTCTTTGGGGATTTTCCTTGCACAGTTGCATGGGATAAATAATACACACACACAGCTTAGAAGATACTTTAAAAAAATTCAAGGTTTCCCATGTGAACAAATCTCATTTAACAGATTGGGAGATGTGGAAGAGATACCTAAATAAAATAGAATTGACAAACATGATGATTTCAAGATGCTTCACAAAGTTTTTAAGAAATTCCAAGTTGCATAGAAAGTATTAAAAAGACCAGATACTTTCACTGGCATCGAGATGGATGGAAAAGAATAACCCAAATGTCCATATAAACAAATCAAACTCAACAAATAAGATGGCAAAATCCAGATTTAAGCAAATACTATGAATCTTAACAGATAATGGATATCCAGACTGGTAAAAGTTTTTACTAAGATAAAAGGATCAAAAGGGATAATTGCAAACTGAAAATACAACTATAACAGAAGCATACATAACTAAAACAGATATTGAATCTGCCTAGTCAGGCAGTTGAGAAGGGGCACCACCATGCAAAAGAACCGAGTTCAAACCTCAGCAGGCTTAGAGCCCTATTCGAGAAGGGTTGCCCAAAGCTTTTAAGAAATTCCAAACTGCATGGAAATTATTAAAAAGACCAGCCGCTTAAAACAGATTCAAAAGACACCAAGATGGATAGAAAGGCATTACTTAAGTGTCTAGATAAGCACATCAAACTCAACAAACAAGTAGATGACAAAAGTCAGATTAAAGCATATGCTCAGATTCTTAACAGATGTTTTGGCAGATTCTTACAATCCAGGAAAGGGCGCGTTGAGATGATAAATCAAAACAGATATTTAGAAAATAAAATATAAGAACCAAAGAAAAAAAACTTAAACAGATAGTCTAAATAACTAAATCAAATCATAAATCCCCCTAATTAAGAGGTTGGGATGGCACATCATGCAAAAAATTCCAGATTCAATCCCCGATGAGCTTGGAGCCCTATTTGAGATGGGTTTCTAATGCTTTTAAGAAATTCCAAGATGCATAGAAATTACCAAAAAGAGCATATGCCTCGTACAGATATCAAGATGGCTAGAAATGAATTAGTGTACAGATAAGCAAATCAAACTCAACAAACCAAAAACTGACAGGAGCTACATCAAAGCATATGCTCAGAATCATATCAGATATTAACGGATGCCCACAAGCTTCAAAACGGTTTTACTGAGATGAAAGAATCACAAGTTCAGAACCAAAAGAATAACTTAAACAGATGCCTATGCAACTAAAACGGATCTCGAATCGAATCTGCCCGGTCGAATGGTTGAGATGGCAAGTCAACATGCAGACGACCCAGGTTCAAATATTGGTAGGCTTAGAGAACTATTCAATATGAATTGCCGGAGACTGACCAGGTCTCGACGCTCACGCGGGCCATATTAAGGTGGACGAGGTTCATAGCTAGGACATGACGAGCAAAAGCATTTCGAAATAAACTAATACAGATCTTGCACTGCTTGAGATTGCCTGTTGAAGGTGTTGTTTATGCAAGGGAGAGGTCAAAGATGTTAAAGTGGGCCATTTACCGTGTTAATGCAAACTTGGATTCAAAGCTCTCCGCCCATACGCAATAACAGTTATCTATTAAAACTATATGAAATTACATCAAAAGCAGCTCCCAGCGGATCAATCAAATAAAAATATCGAGTAAAACTATATGAAAAAACAAGAATAAGAACAAAGAAAACAGATCCCGCCCAGGATTTATCAGAGCACGGTTAAAACTTTAGCACACAGCTTAACAGATATAACTAAGGGAAAATGGATTGAATCCCCGTCGTTGAAACTAAAACCGATTTAACAGATACCCAAGCGCATGAAAATTATTTGATCCCCCACAAGATGAACAAAACTGAACTTGAAAGCTATCCTGACGCTTAAAAAGATAATTTTTAAAAATGCCAATGTGGGCAAAAGAAATTTGTTTCGAAAACTAACCTGCATATTGCATTTGACGAGATCCAGAGGTGTTACGCCAGTGTGGGTGAGACCGCAGCTGAGAATGCCTCCCATGGTGCAGGCTGCATAGAAGGCTGGGGAATACATGGCAATTTTCCCCGGCTCGCTGGGCGCCGGCACGACAAATGTCTTGGGAGCATTAGCGTTGGCACTTACATTTTCTGCAGAACTCCTGATGCTGTTGAGATTCAACAGAGGATTCCTGTTTCTGTTCATAAGAGTCTCTGATACAAACGAACCTCCTCTGAGATGGCTCAAAGAAGAAGAAGCAGGGGAGTAAAGAAAGCTTGGAATCAGAGATCGGGTGTCTTGCTCTGAGATCGCCATGGCCATGGATTCGATCGATCAATGTGCAACACAGGGATGGCTCGAATACACGAGAGAGAAGGACGGCTGCCTCTGCACTCCTTCCTCCTGCCCTTTCTTTGGCTAGGTTTTTGAGAAGGGCTTAGCGTTGCCTCTTTTTATTTTTTTATTTATTATAAATAATATTCTTATTTTCTCTTTATTTAAGAATAAAATATTGTAGATTCTCCCATATTTTGGGTTTTCCATGAGTTGTATTTAAACTTTATTCCTCCATGGTGAGAGGCATACCCACCATTCATTCATGAGGCTAGCTAGTTGTCCCTTTTGCAAATCTCATGGTCAATGCCCTCTCCAAGAACCATGGAATTGGTTCACAAGGGGTGAAATTCTATGGTCAATGCTCTTGTTGGAGTGGGGACTCCATCCATAAGGTGTGTGAAACATGTTTATTAGGGATTTAAATTTTGAATGAGAAATATTATCATTTTTTAACCAATATTTTATATAGATATATAACATTTTTATCGATTGATTTAGAATTTTTTTATTATTAAAATTAATTAAAAAGAAAAGAAAGATATACTTTGTAATTGCATTTATTTGGGTATTAGGGGATTATCATTATTCAATGAAAATATAAAGCATAGCTTGATGTGTTTTTTTTTGGCGAATTTTTAAATAGTAGACTCATCTTTAACTTTTTAAGGTTTATTTTTTTTATTAAATTGAAAATAAAAATTTAAGTAGTTATTATATACTTAAATTTAATAAATTAACTTGATATTATTGAATTTTTCTTGTTTTTAATATTATTGAATTTTTTTTGTTTGATAATAAGATTTTTTTTCACCTGGATGTGGGTGAAATAAATGGAATTAATGAATCATAGGAGAGATGGACGAGCTCGGTACTGTCAGATGCAGACCAGCACAACTCTCCAAAAGTCCATTTGGTTCATGAGCGTGATACACCAGAAATTCATTTGGTTTGCGATGGATTTGTTGCAGAGCAACAGATTTGGCATGCTTGATGCATTTACTATTTGCCTCGCCCAAGGCAAGGTACTGGCTTTTATAACCATGGCGCTTGGGGCTGGTAGCGCTCCACCTTCTTGTTTTTTGTCGAAGCTGGATACGGATCTGTGGGGCAGGCTGGTCTCTGGAAACAAAGGTAAATTCTTTATGAGTATTCTGTTCTTTGTTAATCTCAGGCTTGGGATAGCTGTGTGTCTCAACAGCAAGTCTGTCTCAGGAATTATTGGTCAGCTCTCTAATACCCCTGCCATTCGACCTGTGCCACTCTTCTTGCAATTGCAGACCTATTGTCTTTGTCCAAAGTCGTTTACTGTGTTTTTTCACTACGCTCTTGTTTCGGCCTCTGATTTCCTATGTTGTCTATCTTCGTTTGTGTATTTGCCTCTCCTTAACCTCCTTACCATGGTACGCCACAGTCAAAGAAGCTGTCTCGGGGGGAGTCGTGGAGGGCGTGGCAGACCACAAGTAGCCCACTCTGTGAATCCTGCTCGTAGACCTTCTCCGTATCATGAGTTCAAACCAATCATTTTACTTTTCAGAGCAATCTTAATAGGCCAGTAATCACTGTCAATTTCACTATTCTCTTCTCTGAAGAAGATTCTCTGGCTCTAATTCGGGTTTGTATGATGTCTGAGCCTCCCCAGGAAGCTTTCAGAGAGGCTGGCAGTCAAAGCAACTTGCAGGTAATGGCAGAGGAAACTTTGGAGAAAGGTAAGGGGGAGAAGCTTGAGAGAAGCGACTCTCCCAACGCCTCTCTGCCTCCAGATGCAGCGGGCCAAAGGAACGTGGAAGATAATAACAGTGACTCGCGTCCCCTGCTGAAGCACCCAGGCAATGAAAATGTAGGTTGTTGTGATGATTGGGAGGACACTGCTTGCCAGGTGGTGGAGGAACCTCGGAATGAGGACACAACAATTTGAGGCCATCTGGGCCCACTCCATATCGGTTTTGGATGTGGTTTTGGTTCGGCCTCTTCAGAGAAGCGGTTATGGATGTCTTCCTTCTCTCCATGATATGCGGCAATGTAAAGTTCATATGGAATTTTGAGCATTGTCTTGGGCTAGCTCTCTAGTCACACGCTCTAGACAGCCAGTTATACCGCCTCTGTTTATGCTTTCTTGACCTCTGTTCTTGCTGCTGCCTTCGGTACCAAAGG